>CM067481.1:2017520-2061992 GCA_034552555.1 Semaprochilodus insignis
ATATATATATATATATATATATATATATATATATATACAGCTCTGGAAATAAAAAAAAGACCACTCCAGTTTCATGTACAGCAGGTTCTTAGTGAGGAACAGACGGCTCGCTTCTAGCTTTACTGGCAGATACAGTGAGCGTCTGGTTCAAGCTTGCAACCATAGAAGAGCTCCTTTTGGTGGTATATAGAACCATTTTCTAAAAGCATAAACCATAAACCATATACAACACATTCTCCATCAATCTGAAGAAGTATTTCACCATGCAGTGAACCATTTAATTTGCATGTTATGGTTCTTCGTAGAACTGTCTTTACTAAAGAACCCTTGAAAACCACCCTTTTAAGAGTGTTAGTTTCAGTTTTTGATGTAATTCGAAAATGCCTGTTACCCTTTACATTGAAGCTACTACATTGAATTCTACAATTATGAAGTTTGCACTGACAAACATGAGGTAACTCAAAAATAAGCCATGTAGTAATGTACTTTGTCATTGTAAGCTTGAGTCCCTGTGTAGGCAGCCATAAAAAAACAGGGCTACCAAATTTTCATAGCACCCTAATCCTTACTTGTAAATGAGGGCATGAGATACACACACACACACACACACACACACACATACGCCTGCGTATCTTATCAGGCACTTCACTCTGGTAGACAGGCATGGGGAAATGTAGTGATATGTGGTCTTACAGCTCCCGCTGTCTTACTCTCACTTCCTCTAATACGGCTTTACCCACACTCTGTCTTATGGGACTTCCCAGTGTTTGTGCAGGCTTAAGGAAGGTACACCTATCACAGCACGAATACAATCAAATAAGGAGTAAAGAGGGAAGTGAACACACGACAGGTGTGTATGTGTGTGTGTGTGTGTGTGTGTGTGTGTGTGTGTAGGTGGGTGTGTAAGTGTCGTGCTCATAAATCCAAGGTGCACTAACAACCTGCAATCAGGTAAGCAGTGGAAAGCAGAAGAAGTTAAAAGCAGAAGTTGAAGGGGAGTAGCCCAGCATCCTCTGTTCCCTCTCCGCTGTTTAACATCTCCATAAACTCTCACATCCCTCGCAAGCGAAAATCGCTGTGGCTCACACCACTCTCAACCGAGACCAGGGAGTTCTTAAGAAGTTGGGAGTGAAATGAGCAACCGTCTGAATCTTTCTCTGTCCACCGTGAGACCGAGGTGCTTGTGGCAGAGTACGCCTCGGATTTGATTCAGTAAAGATTCTTTAGTAAGTGATTTAATGTAGCTACAAGGAAATCTCAATCTCATTCTTTACAGAAATTAGTCAGTGCAATTTTGAATGATCTAATAACAAATATGATTCATTGAAGCACACAGTCTCAAATTTCTCAGCTTGAATTAGAATTAGAATTAAAATTTGACTATTTCAATTGTCAATTCATTAGGAAATAATACAATGCAATTTTGAAAGGATTCAATAGCAGAAAAGATTAAATGCAGCATACAGTCTCAAATTACTTGCCTATTGGATTTGGTTTATGATTCTTCAGGAAAGTATTCAATGCATCATAAAATCACCACGACAAAAAAATTGCCACAATTATATTACAGTTCAAATTCAAATAAATGAGAGCTCTATAGGGGAACTGAATCCGAAACTAGCATGGTCTTAAACTGAACCATCATTCAATTCAATTGTGATTCTTCTCAGACCTTTTCAAATCTCAAATTTCACCAAGAAAATGATTCAGTGCATCTTAAATTTCAGTGCAGTTTGATTCTTAAGAAAAAGATTCAATGCATCACCCACCCCCAAATTTCACCCATACTCAATTCAGTCATAATTCTTTAGGAAATGATTCAATACGTTACGATTTTTATATTTCAACATGATTTGATTCAATAGCGATTCTTCAAGAAACGACTCCCTCACATTTGACCCTTTCTCAATTCATAATCATAATTCTTCAAGAAACAATTCAATCAAATTCACTGAATCAGTTCTGATTTTTTAAGAAAATGATTCCGTTTCACCACAGTTTGAATTGGTTATTGATTCATTCTTAAAGGAAATGATTCATGAAAGCTTAAATTTCCCTATCCTTTAGTTTCATTATGATTTAGTCAATTATGATAGATTTAATCTGCCCATGATTCAAATAGACAGTGATTCTTTAGGAGCAAAGGGTCTAGGAAAGCACAGAAATTCTACTATATCTGATTGTAATTGGCTCTAAAATTGATGCACGTGAATCAACGTCTTCAAATGCATTTTTACACCACTAGTGCTGGTTTGAAAGTAAGAAGCGTCTGTCACACAGCTCAGGGAGAGGGTCCCTGTGTTGCGCACACACACACACACACACACACACACACACACACACACACACACAGACACACACACACATACACACTTATATCAGGCCAGGTTCTTCTCAAAAACATCTCTGGAGGTGACACTTTACGCTCCTAAAGGGTTGTAGATACGGCTGCGGCTAAACAATCTGTAGTGGTGTGTGTGTGGCAGTGCTCAGCCGAGTGCCCTGCACTGTGTGTGCGTGCGTGTGTGGGAGCAGACTGCACTCCTCCTGTGCCCTGCAGACACTCATCAACAGTGTTAGGACACGCCAAGGTTAGCGGCCATGCACACACACACACACACAGTCACTGCAACACTACCATCTTGGCACGGAACTGACTGCCTCGCAACTCACCCAGAGTGAAGAATGGGCCGTAGTGTGCACGTATTTGTGCCTTTGTGCAGGTACTGCAGGTACCAGAGTCTAGACAAGCATAAACACTAACTACTGTCAGTGATACTTTCTCTAAATCGCACCTATGTGTGAGCTCCACAGACTAGCTACTATACCATCTGGTGCCACCATCCTACATTGTATAACATGGTGTTGCAGTTGTTTCTAAAGGTCACCCTCTTTAAAGACTCTGAACCCCCCTACCCACCTTCTGATGAGGTATCTTGAAGGTGGAAGTACAGTGCTACAGTTCATAAGTCATCCCGTCTCATTTATCTGAAGCAATCATTAAATATAAGTTCTTAAACTCATTAAAGTGGCCGGGTGTGAGTAACGGATCCATAGATTGAGAAGAGGTGCTACAGTGCAGGGAATGTCTCGTTCCATGTGTGGAAAATGGCTCCAAAGCAGATGTTAATGATTGGCTAAAAGGAGTGACTGCATTTGGGCATGCCAAAGACCATAGCGTGAAGGAACTAGCTGAATCTGCAGGTGTATGGAAATGTACAGTCATACGAATCTACCAGCAGTGGCTAAAATCCCAGTCTACAGGAAATTCTCTTGGGAACTGTGCTAGGGCAGGCATCCACCAAATCTGGCCCAACAGCTCAATTCTTTGATGCAAGAGTGTCTGAACATTGATGTGGTCTACAACCAGAAACTTGTCCAGTCCATGCCAAAGCCAACCACAGCTTATTATTATTTGTGTTGTTGGTGCTTGTGAAGGTATTACACACTATTAGATATGTTTCAGTCACAGGTGACTCATCTTTAATCCAGTGATCTTATTTGCATAATGCGTGTTGGGTTATGTCGTTAAAGAACATTGAGATACTGTATACACATAAGACCAACTATCAGTTCTAATTATGAAAAACTATTCAAACTGACAATAGGTGTATGTGTTTGTATTGGTGTGTGTGTGAATATACACAAATCTACCTTGTCAGACACCTACCCTACAGACTGTAGTCCATCTGTTTCTCTGCATACTTTATTACCCTGTCAGGACCCCCACAGGACCACCACAGAGCAGGTATTATGTGGGTGGTGGATCATTCTCAGCACTGCACTGACACTAACATGGCGGTGGTGTGTTAGTGTGTGTTATGACCGACACAAACTGTGCAGCAGCAGATGAGCTATCGTCTTTGACTGTACATCTACAAGGTGGACCAGAAAGGTAGGAGTGTCTAATAGAGTAGCACTGCTGTGTCTGATCCACTCACACCAGCACGTCAGTGTCACTGCAGTGCTGAGAATGATCCACCACCCACATAATACCTGCTCTGTGGTGGTCCTGTGGGGGTCCTGACCATTGAAGAACAGGATAATAAAGTATACAGAGAAACAGATGGACTACAGTCTGGAACTGTAGAACTACAAAGTGCTCCTATATGGTCAGTGGAGTTGATAAAGTGGACCATGTGTGAAGATACAAGGAGCCATTATGTTGCATAATTGTTGCCATTATGTTCACAACTGAAGGTTTACTAAGGTGAAGTGAGGTGAAAGTTCAGTTCAGTCAGAATCTGAGATTAGACTAATAGATCAATATCTGCCTGTGTTTTTTTTTTTTTTTTTCCAACTCCAATGTAAGCAGTCTCTTTAAAAGCTGTCTGTAAATTTCCATGTGCTTGGCAACCCTGGCTCCGGGAGCTGGAGGTGAGCGGAGTGCCGCATTGCTAAGAATATTCCTGCATGGAATTTCTCCTGACGCTTTTACTATGAAAGGACGGCGAAATGCTGACTGCGAGGAGACGACAATGTCAAGGAGAAAAGGGTAGCGGGTATTTTAGATCCACTTGACTGAGAGAGAGCGAGAGGGAGAGGGAGGGAGAGGGAGAGAGAGAGCGAGGAAGGCAAACGGAGAGGAGGGGGTGGGAAGAAGAGAGGCAGAGTGGGGTAAAGTGAGGCAGAGAGAGTGCGCATGCAAGGTAGGGAAGGTTTGGGGAGGAAACCTGAGGGGGGCGGATAGAGTGGTGGAATGAAAGGTGAGAAAGACGGAGATGGAGATAAACTGAGGGAGCGAGCGAGAGACAGAGGAGAGCAGTGAAACAGAGGAGAGGTAGGGGGGGAGGCTTGAGTGGGTTATTCTTGTCCTGAGCACCCTTTCCACGGTTTCTCGTGGGAACACACATACGTCTATACATCACGCAGTTGTGACTGATTGTTTATGCGCCTTCGTCCTCCAGTTTTAACCGTGTGTGTGTGTGTGTCTCCCTGCTGATCTCACCAGTCTGCGGTGGGACATTTGTCCCTACCCTGTAGGAATCTTGTACAGAGGGCATTTGCAGCTGAGCCAAAAGCATTAAAGTGGTAGTTTGGCCAACAATCAAATTTACACAGTTTCCCCCTTAACCCAAATGCAGTCGACCAGCCAAGAGACCTCTGATATCTGACGTTCAACTCTTTAATTTTAGACTGAAGCTACAAAGCTAATGTCGCTAATAAATAGAGCTAGCCCTACTGTGCACGCTTGCTTTAAACTGTGTCCAAATGTTAAAGCAGAATTCCATTGATTTCCCAAAATTCCTGTCAGAATTCTTCACAGTTATAGTGACAGGAACCAGGTTTCTGAGGAGTTTAACACTTCTAAAAGCGACCAGACCAAAAGGTTTTGCCATGAAACCTCACAAGCTCCTCATTATTAGCATCACATTTCATCCCTGTCCGAAAGCAGTCTTCTTTGGCTTCTTTGATTATTTGATCTCAGCAGCTGTCGTTTGCAATGTGTTCGAATGTAAAGATGAATGGACCAATAGAAATGCTCCAAAATTGCTCCAATTCAAATCTCTTTACATGACTGTGATGGACTGGTGGCCTGTCCAGGTGTTTCCCATCTTCTGCCCAATGAGCACTGGGATAGGTTCCAGTGCTGCCCCACAACCCAGAAGGATAAGTGGCTTAGAAGATGAATGAGTGAGTGAAAGTAAAGAATGTTTTTGCCCTCTCGTGTAAATCTTCCATTTTGGAGATACTTGTTTTCCTTTGGACAAAGATGCTGATGAAGATGATAATTATCATGATAGGTCGCATTGGATAGTATTGGATGACTACACCTCCCACAGTTCCTATCACCACCTCTATAAAGAAATCTTAGCCGGTAAGCTTCTCTACAATGAACCATTTCACATCAAACAAGTCTAAAATACTTCATTTACATCACAGTGATTGAACCATTGAAAACTGATATAATGTTACCTATAAAACTGGGCAAAAGTCCAGACAACATTACGGCCTAAGGCTGCTACCAATTGCTTTAGCTATGCTAACATATTTTGCCCATTTGTATTGCTGACCAACATTAAAACAATGCATTCATTTGAGAAAGACGATCACAGAAAGAGTTACACTGAAGCCTAAAAGTTGATAGAACAGCTTTAACTGATTGTTACCACACTTCCTGTTTACCTCCCACCAGCTAACTGCTAGCTGTACTCATGCCTGACTGACTTCCTAGCAATAAAGCGCTGCTCTCAAGTTAGCTTTGTTGCAACAGCTGGTAGTATCCTACAGCAAGCAAGTACCACCTTAGACAAAGGTACGTTTCCCAACAGGAAGGGAGTCTACAAAAAACATAAAAGTAGAGTTTTTGGGGACAATCATGAGAAATGTTGGGTTAGATGTAGGTAGGAACATAAGCTTATTAGGGAGGGAACAAAGTGAGCGTAAAGTTTGTAAACCAAACCAATGTCTAGTGAAGATGGAGCTCAAATTAGCGTGTGATGGTGCAAGGAGCCTAATGCTAGCTTATGGATGTAATGTAAGTTAGCATGGCTGAATAGACCCGGAAAAACTCCAGCTAAGCATGAATGCTCCAGCTAAGCTAATGACTGTGTTTCTCTAGCTTGCTTAATTTGCTTTTGTCTTCTGGCACCAAATCCCAGACCTTTGGTTTCAGACAAACCAGAGATCGGTTCACTGGACAGATCCAGTACTCGACCAAACACTTGACCAAACATGCTGAACTTGCAGAGTAAGCTGTCCTGGGTATGGTAAAAAGCTTTATGTGAGAAGTTCCTAACCGAGCAGCGAGTTGAGAAATCTGGGGGGCATCTTGTTTGCAGTGGGTTTTCTTGCAATCCAGCAGCAAAGCTGTCCACGTTTGCCCATTAGTTTGTAGGGTACTGAGGTAACAGTTAAAACTAAGAGGGAATATGGGAAGATATGCTCTGTGAAGTATATGTGAAAGAAAGCAATATATATATATATATTAGGTGGAACTTCATTAGCATTGTGAGTGCATGTGTGAAGAAACTGAAACCTGAGTTGCAGTGTGTGTGTGTGTGTGTGTGTGTGTGTGTGTGTGTGTGTGTGTGATGTCAGGTCAGTTCAGTGTTGGTTCTGTTTTCAGCTTAACACCTGTCAAGTCTCCTCTGAAGTAGCACATAAACAGCTCTTAAGAGGCGCGTGGTAATGATGACGGCATATGGCACCAGGCTAATATACAACATTCTTCACCCACACACATACACCATTCCAGTAAAACCGGAGAATAACTCACTTTGCACGGAAGCAGGTGTTAGGATGAACTAATCACCACAGTAAACTGTCTTCAAGGCTGATTAAGCCTCGGTGTAAAATGTTATTATTGGAACCCTGTTTGACTTAAACGGCCCTTATCCTACATTTCTCATCTATTGTGCTTTTTCCCACTTATAACCTTGGTCAGTAATTCATATCTACATGACCACTTTCCAACTTCCCTTTACGGATTATTATCAAACAGACTGTTTTAGCAGTTGTGTCTTTCAGAATAATACACAGTAATACACATAAGTTAGAACACCCTCAGTCAAATCGCATGGTACACTTTAGAGCACTGTCAATTCTGTTTATTTAAGGAAATGAGCAAATTGGGAATAAAACAAAGTGTGAAATGTGACCTTTGTTAAAGTTATGGTACATTAAATATTTTATTTATTCTGTTTTTTTTAGTCAGATTTTAGAAATTGTGCACCAATATTTGCAGAAAAATACCTGTAAACGATGTGGAAACTTATTTTCACTTTCACAACCGTATGTAAATGAACTAGATTCTCATTGGCTGACCAATTATAATGAGCTTAATTCAACAAGCAGTCCAGGCTGGAACGCCACTTATAACTTCGGCCCAAAATAAACTTCTGTAGGCAAAAGAGGCCGGAATTACAGAAACTATGCGACCAAAACAGCCTGTTTTGAATTAATTGTTTCAGTGATGTCTTGTGAAAACAGGTAATGTACATGACATCACTGAAAAAATTCATTAAAACGGGTTGTTTCGGCCACATGGTTTCTGTATATTGGCTGGAAATTACACTTTTAAACTGTTAACATACGGTATCCACCTATTTTACTCTAAGGAAGTGAGTAAAAATAGTTTTTCCAATCTAATAAAGTAGTCCAGGCTGCAACACTCTTTGTAACTTCAACATAAATAGGTGGGGCTAAACTGATGTAGGCTGAATAGATGGATACATGAAAATGTGACACAAGAACAGTTCAAAATGGGCTGGTTTGGCAGCTTAATCTCCATATATGGACCACACAGACTGGAACATCAATGTTACTGTATCATGCTGTACGTAAACGTTATTCCGAAAAGGAAAGGAACATTCAGTTTTCCGTGATATGGCTCATTTAAAGTGCACTGCTTCACAGCAATCAGATATATACCTGTCTTGTCTGTCTGTTTGTCTCTCTTTCTCTGCTGACAGTGAGCTTTATGAGATTTGGGAGTCAGGTGTCTCAGAAGAGAGATAGAAGGCTTCGGATTTCCTCTATTTTGATTAGCTAATGCAATGCAACATTGGCCTGCCGGAGCTTTGCATATGCACTAACTCTGGGTGAAGAGCTGTCAATCAAACGTCAATCACAAACCTGTTCAACAAAGAGCACCTCTCACCTGACGTGTACTTAAGCTAAAACTTTCTCCCAGATTTATGGAAGCAGGGGACAGCTCTCTGACATGGTCTTATTTCATTCGGGAGCGTGTTTTTATTTGTTCTGCTCTGGCCAAACAAAAGCTGACCCTGAGAGATAAAGGCAGCGATGGCCTTGAAGGATTCACGGACCCCACATGCTCCGAGCGCTCCGGGTTAATCCCTAACCAATGGCCTGGGAACGTGAAGCGGAAAAATTCCCATGTCAACCTGACCATTCCGGGCAAGCTGGGAACTGCCCAGGTACAGTCTGCTGGACGCTGTTTGTGTCACTAGGATGACTAAAGCAAACTTATTAAACTCCATGTGGACCAGATCCGGTTTAACCAGGCTTCTTCACCCTTCCTTTGGCCACACTTACACAACGGTTCCTGGCAATGGATCTCAAGCTCTACAGCTGTTGGGATTGGTCACTGTTGGGCAATCTTTTAGTGGCAAGGCCCCCAAGCTATGGAACTCTCCGCCGCCCTCTCTTTAAACCTGCTTTTAATTCAGTCTACTCAGTTTAATGACTTTGTTTTGAGGGCAGTTGAGCAGTTGTTGCTGTTGCATCTGTAAAGAGGTCTCAGGTCTTAAGTAGGTGCTATATAAGTGTTCAATTCTACTATTAATGTTATTTAATCATTATTAACATCCACAGCTGCTTTGCATGTTTATCTGGAAAAGGGTTTTGAGGCCTTCAGACGCCAAAAATAGATCCATCTCTTTCTCAACAAAGCCTGAAACCAAGTCATGTTTGGTCACCAGCGTCCCTATCAGCTACAAATCAATAGTCGCGGTGGATAAGCCATGATAAGCTCTTTGTGTCACAACAGCCAAACAGTCTCAGTCTCTCTCCCTGTCTCTCATCCCAGCTCCTGATAAAGCACCCAGGCTTCCCTGAAACCAAGGCTTACAAACTATGCAGCCTTGAGGAGTTCAGAGAGAGATCTGACCTGATAGGCAAACATTTAGACTGAGGTAGCCAGACTAGCATGGCCTTGCCAGCTTGGCTTGTTTTTTATTTCACTCTTAAGAGCCAGTGTTAGAACATCCAGACCACGTCATCACTCCGTTTCTCAAGGTGTGTGCGTAAGGATGATTGCTCTGACTCTCCAAGGACAGGGTCGAAGGGGTAGATAAACGAATGTGAGGTATCATTTGCTCTCTCTCTTTCATGCCATCTTAATGTTGCCATACTCTCTCTACTAACCTATGTCTTACAAATGAGCAGTGTCCAGTTCTGGCTCTGGAGGGCCCAAAAGTTTGGTGATTTGATTTAGCTGTTAGTTCCCAGGTAAGACACAAAGCAGGATTTCTCAGTTTAGCCAGATACCTTAAGCCAAGCCTGTTGAGTGAGAGAAGACATGGAATACATTCCTACTGGACGATATTCATTCTGGGCTTCTTAGAGGAAAAAAAGGTTGAGACTACAGGCAAATCTCATTCATTCCCAAGATCAGATCTTTTGAGACGGCTGTCCACTCTGTTATTTGCAAGTGTTCAGGTTCTATTTGTGTGTCCAGACATCATCAGTCTATCCACAAGGCTTGCTGGGATTATGAGGCTGCTGGCATCAGGTACTACGTAGGTACACTGGTGATACACATTTCAAACACAAGGAGCGACAAAGGTGCATCTTCTTGCCCCGTCATATTGTTGGGGTTCAACTCTTTGACGTTCTTCTTGAATCCCAGAACTTCCACCATGCTGGATTTGACATTGTCATTGCATCTGGATTGAAACTGATCTGTCAAAACCTGATTGGAACTGCATTCCAAACCAACCATTTCATGTGTTTTTTCAGAAATCAATCTGGATATGCCCACAAACAGATTTGGGCTGGCAGTCTGAACAAGGCCTAACTACAGTTAAAAATATATGGTTTTAACTCATACACAAGCAACTCAAACCCAATCATTGCCTCTCACTGTGTTTCATTTCATCGACCTGAAAGCAGGACTAGGTCTTGGCTTTGTCTCTCCTTCATTTGGACTCAATCTTGGCTTGGTCTTCGGCCCTTTAGACTCGGTCCTGACCTGCACTCAACAAAAGGGGTCCCTGTTGTATTTTTAATATGTGTGTATATTCATATTTGCTTAAGTGTGCCAACGTCCATCCAAATCAAGGTCACTTACAAGGGCCTGGTCTGGAACTGGACAACCTGTCTAACTCTTTAGACGAGAAATCATCAATAACAGTAGTGCTGTTATAATTACTCCAACATGACGTGTTGGTGTCATGTCACTAGACACCAACAGCATTGTTTACAATGAATCCCTCCCTCAAATAGTCGCTGCTTCACAAACTTCTTCTATAGGCCGTTAGAATAAGTCTTGCGAGACGGCAACACCGCCGAATCAAGCAACATTCATGCCCAGTGCTGGATACCTTGTCTTCACGAATGTACAAATGTATATGCTAATAGATTCAAGAGCACTCGTAACCTCTGCCACTAGCTCTGTTCAGAGCAGATTGCTGTGTAATCTGCATTACAGATGAGTCCTGGGCTCAGGAGCGGGGAGGACCCTGGGCTCTGACAGCACTGTTGTTTTATGGCATCCTCCACATGGGGCCCAGATTGTGTTTGATTTGGGGCATGCACAGAGCAAAGCCAGGTCAGGATTCAGGGTCCCTGGGGTCAAATGGCCACAACTGCTTTTAATAGTACAGAGCGAGGTGTGTGTGAGTGTGTGCCTGTGTGGGTGGATGTGTGTCCAAGGGTGGGAGCTGAGACATCTGGAGTCTGAAAAGAACGGAGGAAGTGTGTGGAAAGAGAAACAAAAGAGGTCAAAAAGAAATATGTCCTGTGAGTGGGTTTAAATGGGAAGAAACCTACATGGCCTTTCACTTTCGCACCCTTCCTGCCATCCCGCCTTGATTATCTTACGTACAGACGTTTCGTTCACTGTGAGGTCCAAGGTGCATCCTTCAAATTAATTAATAAATGAGAACTTGTGATTTTGTTAATGCGCTTGCCCGTCCGTCGCAAGGTTAGAGGGGATTGAGCAGATTAGCGGAGGGCTGAGTACATAGCCCTGGGGCACTCCATAGGGGAGTGGTGCATCCAGCCAGCGCTGATGGCCACCATCTTGGCCTGATCTAGTCGGTTGGAAAAAGGGATGCGGGGGGACTTGAGATGAGGCCATTGGCACCCTCTCATGCCAAGTGTGTGCAGATCTCCTTGGCACGGACATGCACTCTGCTCTGGAGCCTGGGAGCTTCTGAGGGGAAGGTCTTTTTTCTGCGCGTGTTTGAATGTGACAAGCTGTTCCTTTGCATCTCAATATCAATACAGAGGGAAGAGCAGGTGGAGGGAAGAGTGACAGAGAAAGGGAAAGAGGGAGGGAGGCAGGGATAGAGAAAACAAGAGAGAGAAAGAATGAGGGAGGACAGAGAAAGGATGATTAATGGAAAAAGACGAAGTAACAATTTGGAAGGTGCGAAGAGGAATTGAGGAAAGAAAAGAGAGGGACAGAAGGTCTGCGTGTTTATGTGTGTGTGTGGTGTACGTGTGGGTTTCCTCGCAGACCTGTGTCAGGACAGCAGTCTCTTTAGCAGTGATTGAGGCCACTTTAGATCAACTCAGATTAAAGCAAAGGTTCACTGAGGACCAGATCTTCCAATGTCAGCCCGAGGCGAGGGTCTGCAATAGCTTGGGAAAAAAAAGCATGACAAGGCCATCCCTGACTCTACAAGGTCATGTCTAAAAGGCCAGGTTTCACCGGCAGGTAAGAGTGTTTGTGCAATTAAAAGAACAAGTTGCAATCGCTTTGGGGACACTGAAACCCGAATCCTAAATTCGACACAATTTTTTCACCTAAAGTGCACAAAAACACACAAAAGTGACAGTCAGCGGCTACAACGTCTAAATCAGATCCTTTTGTCTTTGCTAAATGGCTTATCTGGTTCGTCTTGTCGCGGGCAATATGAGAAGAAGCAGACTACCTCATCCAAACCCATCCACCCCACCTGCCCCCATCTCTCGGGCCGCAGGGGAGAGCACTCTGGCTCTAAGTGCTTCTGTCTGGCACACACAAGACGACCTGGAGAGCGTTAGCCAAGGCGATTTCGGCCTGCGGGGAAATCAGCGGTCATACACGTATGACTCTGGCAACTGAGAATGCTGACGCAGGATCAGCTTTTGCATTTCAGGTCTTCATGAACATGGTGAGGCAGGCAGAGAGAATGCTGATCCTAGATCAGCGCTCTAAAGGCCTTTAAAGTTTCCCCCGTGATAAGGCTGAGGCAAATAATGAACTGAGTCCGACGGTGACCAGTTTGGCCGTTGCGACTAAAGAGCCAACAGCAAAGTTTTGACTCTAAGTTTTAGGCCAAAATCTTGAGACCTGACCAATCCCACAAGGGTTAACCAACTTGCGCCAACTTCAAGAAGATGGCAATATTGATGGTGCAAGCTTGCCATTGTTGGGATTCAGAAATAGTGAGATTTATGGAACTGAACTCACTTTGGAGAATGGAGCCTTCCATGTTGTCCTCATTACCTAGACTCCAAACTGCCCCTTGTCTTTTAAATTAAGGCATAATTTGCCAGCAGTCACTTGTTGGCACTGTACACCACTTACACAGGTTAAACTGCACAGATTGCCGCTAAGCTGTTGCCTGTTGTTATCTTTACTCTGAGATTCCAAGACTTTCCCATTACTAGGATGTTAGAAGAAGTGGATGGTACTGCATGGGAATCTTTCCTTTCATTCCTTTCTGGGACAATTTGTCATGACAGGAATGAAGCTAAACTAAACTTTGAGGTTGGACTACCTACAGTTTTACCTTCCTGACTATTTCAGCCTGTATGCCTGGATGCACAATTCCATGATTTTCCAGATAAGTGTCAGAATTTAATGCTTTTGTCTAGCAGCTAGGTATGTTTAGTCTCCTAGGACACTTATCCTAATTGCGAAACGATGGATCCTTGGATCCTTCAGTTCAGATGTGTAGTGGGTAGTAAATGCAACCCACTAGAAACTCGCTTGCGCTGTAGTGATTGCGGAAGTTGGTAAATGGCTGCTTTGAGTAACACAATCTGTCAAAACAGTCCTTAAATATCTGGACACTCTGGTCCAGGAAGAGGCGTTGGTGGTGTTGTTGTTTACTGTGTAAATGCCATAAAAAGAAACAGTGAGAGAGAAAGAAGGAGGGGGGCAAAAAGGGGACGAGAGATAGAAAGAGTAATTAATGAAGATGCTTTAATTACTGATTGTGTTCACTGTGCCGTGAGGAAGCGGAAGAGATAGATGGAGAGAGAGTGAGAGATTGAGAGAAAGAGAGAGAGTAAAATATCATTAAAAGTTCCTAATGGGCTGAAAAGAGGAGCGGGTGGAAGAAAAGCATTCTGAAGAGGATGAAAGGAGTGTGGCAACAGAAGCAAAAAAAAAAAAGACGGCGGGAGACAGCGGGCGAGCGCGTGAAAAGAGAGGGGGAAAGAGAAGGAAGGAAACAATAACTACAAAAGGCTCCTCAAAGGATGGAGAGAAGCGCAGGAGAGAGAAAACAGTGACAGAGCTGATTAGCATCAAACAGGAGAGAGAGAGAGAGAAAGAGAGAGAGAGGGTAGAGAGAGAGAGAAGGGGGAGGAAAGTGGGAGAAAAATGAGAAGAAGAAGGGAAGAAACTGAGAAAGAGAAGAAGAGGGCGATAAAGTAAAAGTGACTAAGTGAGAGAGAAAGAGAGAGAGAGAGAGAAAATAAAGGAAAGCGATTGAGAGAGATAGAAAGTAAGAAAGGAAGGGGGAACGAAAAAGATAGAGGAAGAGAATGAAATAGAGAGGACAAAGAGGGAGAAAACAAGAAAGAATGAGAGAGGAGAGAGAGTTACAGAGAAAGAAAGAGAGAGATAATGAGAGAGGAGAGAGAAAGGATGAGAGAGATAATGAGAGAGAAGAGAGATAGAGAAAGAATGAGAAAGAGAGAATGAAAGAGAAGAGAGAGAGAGAAAGAATGAGAGAGAGACAATATGATAAAGGTAAAGCTGAAGAGACCTGCAAGGTGGAGCTGACTGTGTGTGTGTGTCTGTGTGTGTGTGTGTGTGTGCGCGTGCACGCGGTGCTGAATCAGCGGTGTGTCTCCTGTTTCTGATGGTGATGGAGGCAGGTGGGGGGGCGGTGAGGTGGGGTGTCTTGGGGGCATGTAAGTTCACCACCAGCACAAAATCTGCCTGTACATCATATCAGAGGCGCGTCGTACGGTCAGGTGGGTTGGTTTGTAAAGATTTGCATTGCTTGGCAGAATTTCCTTGTGCAAAGTTTTAATCAGCTATTAGATCCATCAGACACCTGCTGAGAAAATCCTTAACATGCAAAACGCACCCCCCCTCCACGCACGCACACACATACACACACACACACGCACACAAACACCTCTGACAAACCCCACCACACACCCACACTGGCACACCTCCGACAAACGCCCATACACACGCACGCACAGGCAGGCCAGGCAAAACTTCACAAACAACAGTAGACTTATTCAGCGATCTCCTCTCCGTATGCAAATTTCTCATTTATGTATGTAAATGATCCCGAGCATGAAGCCTTAAGTTCCTGGAGCCAGAGAGCAGCGTGGAAAAGAAACAGGCTCTCCTTTCTTTCAGATGGCTGGAGAGTATACTGCAGGGCATTGTGGCTGCTGCCATATTAAAATAAAAAACTGTTATAAGGAAAAAGATAAGGGGAGCGATAGAGAGAGGGAGAACAAGGGGGTTACAGGTAAGAAGGACAGGAAAGAAATCATCATCTTCGGTTTCTCATCAGGGCCTCCCACTGCCAGCGGGTCGTAATCCAGAGGAATACTTTAAACATCAACGATGCTTTGGAGGACAATGACAGTATTTAGGCCCCTGACTGTGACTGGTCCTAATCTGGGCGTGGCATGTTCTGAGACCTCCCTTGACTGTGATTAGTCTTAATCGAGGCATGGTTTGTCCTGAGACATCCCCCTGACTGTGATTGGTTGGTCCAAATGAGGGCATGGTTTGTTCTAAGACCTCCTCCTGACTGTGATTGATCCTGATGAGGGTGTGGTTTGTTCTAAGACTTCCTCCTGACTGTGATTGGTCCCAATGAGGGTGTGGTTTGTTCTGAGACCCCCCTCCCCCCTTGAATGTCATTGGTCCTAATCAGGTTGTTGTTTGTTTGGAGACCTACCCCTTAACCGTTATTGGTTCTAATCAGGGCGTGGTTTGTCCAATCACAGCCCTCCTGCCCTCCCCCCTGACTGTGATTAGTCCTAATCAGGGCATGGTTATCTATCTCTCTATCTCTCTTTTTCTCTTTCTCTCTTTCTTATCTCCCACATTGTCTCTCGATCTCCTCCTATCTTCCTTTCTCTCCCTCGCTAAGTATCTGTCTCTTGCTTCCCTCTTTCCATGCCTCGTTCTTGCTCTCTCTTATTCTCCTTTTCTATCTGCGCCTCTTTCTTTATCTCTATCTTGCTCTCTCCTGCTCTTTTTCTGTCTCTCTCATTCCCTCTCTCTATCTCTCTCTCTCTAAAGCAGCAGGGCTCATAACCTTGCTCTGCTCCAGTATGAGGTGTTTTCTGAAGAAGTGCTTTGCCAGCAGACCTGGGCCTTCCAGGGGACCGCACTACCCTTCCGGACAAGCAGGACACACACGCACACACACACACACACACACACACTCTTTAATCACACACGCTCTATCTAATAACTGTAGCACACATCGCTCTTGCTCCAGTCCACCTCATCTCTCTACCATCAGAACCTTACAGTATCCAGACTTACAGGTTCCAGTCCAGCCATGTCCCTGTGACCATAAACACTGCCTGTCAGAAGTTTGAGGACGCCTTGCCTTCTTTTTTAATAGAAATGCTTTTCACTGTTCCTGTTCAGTAAGCTAAGCTAATGGCTAACTGCTAACAAACTTTTGATGGACAGTCCGTGTTCAAAATCATGTTAGTGTACCTCAAAGTCGTTGGCCTTGTTGTAGTGCATGTTGAGTGCCCGGAACAGCTCAGAGTCCCGGCTGACCGCAATCTCATCTGCTCCGGTCACTCCATCGTTGATGGCCTGCCGCGCAAACTTCTCCATCTGGATGTAGTAGAACTCCCGAAAGTTACTGAACCACTTTATCAACTGAGACGTGATGCACCTGTTGAACTGTGGAGGAGAGTGAGAAAGACAGTACATAGCATTAGTCGTTAAAGATATGTGGACGTCTAAGAAGATTTACTACTTCATAATAATAAGTCATTATAAATGCATTTCACTAATCTTATTTATATTTAAGCATAATAAATAATATGATATTTCCTTATAAATGCATTATAGAGTTGCAACGTTATAACAGGGGTCTAATTAGTTCATGTTTATCTATGTCTACTTAAGAAAGGAAGTTTGTAGCCACCTAATAATGGTTAACAAATCATAAAATCAACATTTGTGCATCACAAGATAATAAGCATGCTTGGTTCCAAAGGAGTGACCAAGGTGGCCAGTTACCCCCTTATTGACCACCCCAAAATTTCTGCCATGTGTTGGCACCTTTAGTACCCCCCACCATCTTCCCACTCCCTGCTCTACAGACCCCCACCCCCGTCCCCATCGGTACACATTCTCATTGCATGTAGTACAAGTATTCATCACTATTAGTACTATCAGCAATTGGTGGTACATCCCCACCATCAACCCCATTGCATGTTTGCACTGCCATCCTACCTAAACTCTTAGACACTTTTGCCACCCTGGTAAAAATTTTCTAGAATTTTCTAGAAGAGGGAATGACATTTACAGTATTTGGCAGATGCTCTATTCCAGAGTGAAATACAATCTGACCATTTCCTACACAGATAGGTGAAAAGAGTTAGGAGTCTTGCCCAAGGACCCTTATTGGTACAGTAAAGGGTGCTCGCCTAGGTAGGGGTTTGAACCCCAGTCTGCAGCGTGAGAGGCATTACCAATTATGCTATACCAACTACTATACCAACCAGTACTTATTATTATAATTAATTTATTATATTTATGTATTATAGTTATCTATTATTATTATTGATAATGATGATAAAATGCATTCTAAGTAATGACTGATGGCTTGTCTCCAAGTAAATCGTTCATCATTAAAATGTTGATAATGTTGATATGACAATACATACATATCTATTATATAACAATTACCACTCATTAACTGGTAGACAATGATTAAGTGGTTGTTTTCATGGCCTGCTACTATTACTGAGTTATTACTGCCATTTTGCTATGTTATACATATGTAATAACATACTTACACAATTAATTACATAGTAGTTACATAATGAATTACATTTACATTCTCTATCAACAAGTTTGAGTCTGATTTCCATTTGTTTTGACACAAAACATCTGACAAAACATGACAAAAATGCTTTATGACTATAAATAATATATTCTCATCAATTTCAAATCATAATGAAACATCTCCTCTTCTACTCACAAACACAAATGTGCCCTTCTGAATGTCTCTACTAAGAAATCATCCATATAAAAATGGCAGCATGTTATCAGTAGGAACAACTGAGACTTCCAAGGAATAATGAAGTGCTGAAGGATTGGAACGGTGGCCCCTTGGACGAGCCTTGTTAGTGAAAGTTCCTCAGGGGAAACAGTTAATCATTAACCAAATCTTCATAATCACAGATCCTGTGTCAACAGCAAAGATCACATTAACATCATTTACATGAATAAAAGAAAGACCTCCTTCCAGTCAGAGAGGCAATCTGGATGCTGAGTGTGTGTGTGTGTGTGTGTGTGTGTGTGTGTGTGTGGGGGGGGGGGTAGCCCTCAGCTGCGAGGCCTGGGACGGATAATTGAGTAGAAAACTGATAAAGTCAACATAAAAAAGAGCCATCTGACCCACCAGGGGAGTTCAAACATCAGCTTAAAGCTCACTGACCAATCAGCAGGCAGCTTTCAACTACTGTTACCCCACAGGCACGGGACGGGGCGGCAAGGGGGTCTGTGCCAAATTCAATACAACCTTAAACCGGTTAAGAGAGCAGTGGTTTACAGTTCATCAGGGCAATGAACCCATGGGGGAACAGACAGAGAGAGAGAGAGAGAGAGAAAGAAAGACAAATCAAAAAGAGAGAGAAAGAGAGAGAGAGAGTTGTTATCTGACCAACAACCTTGCAGATAACTTCATTTCTAGACTTTAGATTCTGGGATCTAGATCTGTTTCTAATTGCTCCAAGTTTGAGGAGGGAACCTGAGAAAGGAAGAGGGAGAGAGAGAGAGAGAGAGCTGACAGTTAGACACTAATAAGGGAATTACAGAGACAGAAATAAAGAGAGAGACAGACAAAGGAAAAGAAAAATAGACAGAGATGGAGTAAAGCAAGTGAGAGAGACAGAGAGAGAAAGAGAGAAATAAGGAATGACCTAAAGAGAGAAAGAGATAGAGAGCCTTTCCACAGTGTTAAAACCACAGCAGCAGCTGATAAGTTCCAAACGGCCCACTCGTACCCTTTTAATTGCCCCGCCCCCTAAAACAAGCCCCCTCCCCAGCTAGCCCCTCCACTGCCCCTCCCTTCCCCCCATTTTCTCCTTCATCTACCATCTTTCAGAAAAGACGACAAAACGATGGGCAGCAGCCCTCTGGGGAGGGGAAACAGCTTTTACATGGAGATTAGAGAGAGTACTATTGTTCAGAGAGAGAGAGAGAGAGAGAGAGAAGATGAAGTGGAAGAGAGCCAGATAGAGAGAAGTAGCGAGGGACAACAGCAGAGGAAGAGAGAGAAAGAGTGGAAAGAGAAAAGAGGAAGAAGAATACAAGAGTCTAGTGGAGAAGAAGAAAAAGAAGAAGGAGAGAGGGAGAGAGAAGAAGAAGAGATAGATAGTAAGAGAGAGAGAGGATGGGAAGAAGATGAAGAGACAGATAGAAAGAGAGAGTGAGAAAGAAGAAGTGATAGAGAGAAAGAAGACAGAGAGAGATAGAAAGATACAAGAAGAAGAAGAGAGGAGCAAAAAGAGACAGAGAGAGAGAGAGAACGTGGGGAGAAAAAAAGAAAGATAGCAGGATGCCTAGACAAAGATATATATAAATATATAATCAGTATTATTTGTTGTTATTAATAGATTTGACATTATTAATTGTTGTTATTAATGGATTTGTTGTTATTAACTGTTGTTATTAATAGATTTGTTGTTTGGCTAATCAGTATTCCAGCATGTTAAATCAGATGTGCTGTTCCTGGATACACATTGAAAGCCCCGTCCAGCCTGACAGTCCATTATACAAACACCACCACCGTCAGAGACGTGACCATCAGGAGGTCCGTCCAGCCTGTCCTGCAGTGTGTGTGTGTGTGTGTGTGTGTGTGTGTGTGTGTGTGTTTGTAGGTCTTTATGATGAGCACTAAATCACTGACAATGACCTCATCACTCACAACAAAGACCTTTCCTGTCACACCACCAGAGAGAGAGAGAGAGAGAGAGAGAGGGTGTATGTGTGCATGTTCTCCTGAGCTATTATTATTGGACGGTCCAGCACTCTGAAGTCATCTGTATACTTTACTTTCACTCTTATGTCCGTCCTATCATGTGCCAATGTACCACCAAGAATCTACCACACGCCAGCACTCACACACACACACAGAGAGCTCAGTGTTTGTTCTTTACACTCATCCTCACTTCCTGATGGAGGACTAAAGAGAAAAAACAGGACTAATCCCCTCGCTGGGAGTCGGGAACTGTCACAGCTCCGGAAAAACACAGGGTCTACAAGAGGAGGACCTTATATGTGCCTCCTGTTTTCGCATTGTAATATACCATACTGCAGTTAAACACCAGCTTCACAGCCCTATATGTTGGGTAGACATTTTCCTTTTTTGCTGAGAATAAAGATGATTGCTATGATAGCCACAATATACTGAACACGCTCTTCTGTAACATAGGAAATGTTTTAGTCTAGGAACATTCAACATGTGTATTATAATAAAGGGAAACATAGTTTTTCAAACGCAGAAATAACCATTTAAATGAAGAGAACCGAATTTCTTCTGTTTTGGGGGGCCAAAATGCAAAGTTTGTGGTGGGCCAAAAGGACACAATATACAAATCAAGAAGGCAGGATTCAAATCAAGTTTTCAAAAATGTATTTCAGAACATTATACTCCAAATTTGTATCATAAACAGCTCAAAAATGTAATTTAAAATTTAGCAAAAGAAGAATTTAGTAAGTTGTATATTCTGTAAAACGTTAGGGGATAAAGTTAAGTAGGTTTCTTATACACAAAATGAAACATCCTCACTAAACTGGTCTGGCCTGTGGGACACAATTTGCCCAATCATTGCATAATCATACACGTACATCTTTGTAGAAATCACAGCTTTACTGCAGATTAAAAAGATGAAATTTTTAACTTTAATGTATGTTAATATACAAACAAACTCCTATTGACCTATTCATTCATCATCAAATATTTGCACATTATATGTAATTAAAAATAATAATAATACAAAACTCTGTTAACTTAATATCTGTTAATGTAATTTAAAAAAAAAATGAAAATGAAAGTCATTTTGGACCATTTTTATTGGTCAATTCATTATGAAAAAACACATTATGGTTATATAGGGCAAAGTCCAGCTTGAAAAACATTTCATACCCATATTTTTTGTCAGTTAAAGTTCGGGAATGTTTAATGAATTTCTTTAGGATAAACATGATAAAGTTTTCTCAAATCAAAATTCTAAGTTTGTTTAGAAAATGTGTCAACTTTTCTGTCAGAAAATCTGGAAAGAAATATCTCACAAAAAATTTATTTTCAAAAAATCTATTTCTTTTTAGAAATTTGTATACATTTCTAAATTTTGGTCCAAAAATGCATATGCATGTTTAAATTTATTTTAGAAGTTATGTATACATTTCTAAAGTTTCCTCATGAAATAACAAAAGTTTCTTCCAGTAAATATGTGTACATTTTTCAGTTTCATACAGTACAAATAATTTTTTCAAAATGTTAAAAATGTGAATAAATTTCAAAATATCTTTTCCAAAATCTGTATACATTTCTAAATGTCTGTCTGAAAGTGTGTATGCATGTCCACATTCATTTTAGAAATTATTTACACATTTCTAAATTTCTTAAAGAAAATACAAATACAAAAAAGGACACATTTCAAAATTTCTTCCAGAAAATTTGTATTGATTTCTGAATATCTTTCTTAAAGTATGGCCTGTTGGTGCTAGGAAAGCAAACACAAATACCTCGTGTCACATATTGTAAAATCAAGCCATCAACCGGATGAGCTTGTGTATTTGTTTTAATCACTGATGCATCACTGATTCCAGTTAGCAAAAAAACCTCAACCAGCCTTCTGCATACACACACACACACACACGGGGTCAAAAGTCAAGAGGTCCCTAAGCACTTCAATTAGCGGTTTAAAGGCATGCTTTCTGGACGAGGTCACTCTTGTTACTGACCTCAGACCAGCTTGCTCGTCCACATTTACCGTCTGAGAGGAAACTGGAGTGGGAGACAAAGGGAAAAGTACACCGGCAATCCGTTCCCACCATTATTATCCTCCAGATAATCAGACCTTATTAAGATTATGGCTAGTCTTTAATATGCAAAGCACGCTGTATTGATATTCATGAGATATGTAAATATGGCGAATGACTAATGAGCAGCTACACTACGAGCAGTGGTCGGATCCACAAGAGAAAGGAAAAATGGGGGAAAATGACGAAATCTGCACCATGTATTGTTCCACAACGCAGTCAAAACAAAGCCACACTGAGATTATGCTGCCAACAATCTGACCTTGTTTCGGCGTTGTGTTAATCTAATTCAATTAAGCAAAACCTTTATGCTCGTGGGGATTATGGGAAACAAATTTGTCGTGTTTCAGTGTACGGTGTCGCCCCGTCTCATGTCATAATTTGAAGAAATTCCATGCTTACAACTGCAGCACCAAAGTTAGTCTCATAATTACCTGAAGTACTTATGAAGATCTCCACATTTCAGAATAATACTGAATGTGAAACCTGAAATAACACGTCTGATGAGAAACAAGTGGGTATCTTTGCTAGTTCTTCAAAGTAGCCCCCTCATTACCCTTTACAGCCTTATACATTATTGGTCATTCTCACAAGCAGCTTCATCGGCAGCCCCCTGAGATGCTGTTCCAGCATTGAAGAATATAGACATATGCTGAGACCTTGTTGGCTGCTGAAAAATGATTGGGGAGCATTTGAGTTCAAGGCCCTTTATATAGTACTTACATGGAGTTTCCTGGCTTACTGCATCTTAATTATTGTAATTTCCAGTCATATTAAGTCTTATTTATTATACTGTAATTATGTGGAGTTTCCAATCTTATTCCATCTTAGGGTATATTATATAGTAATTACATTGAGTTTCTTGGCTTATTGCATCTTAATCCCCCTATATATAGTAATTAAAGTGTTATTAGATCTTACTTATTATACAGTAATTACATGAAGTTTCCAAGCTTGCTACATCTTGTGGTATATTATATAGTAATTACATGGAATTTCCAAGCTTATTCAATCTAAAGGCCCCTATGTATTGGAATTAAATAGTTTCCAAGCATTGTTAGACCTTACTTATTATACAGTAAGTACATGGGGTTTCCAAGTTAATTCCATTTTAGGGTATATTATATAGCAATTACACAGAGTTTCCAGGCTTATTACATCTGACTATTTATACAGTTATTATACTTATTATATTAACACACATCATATTGTAATCACATTGAGTTTCCTTAGCGTATATTATACAGTAATTACACCGGAGGTTTAGACATATTAAGGTGCATCGTGTAGTGATAACATGGAGCGTCCATGCTTATTCCATTACGGTATATTATATAGTGATTACATGAATTTCTTCCAGGCTTATTACATCTTAAGGCATATTATATAGTAGTTATATGGAAGATACTGTTATTCTTAAATTATAGAAGCTGGCAGTTCCTGAACATTTAAGAGGTTGATTAAAACAAGTGATAGACATAATTTCATATGCAACACCATAGATATCAACTACCCTGTATTTGTAGGAAACATGACTGTACGCAGCTGTATGCAAAAGTTTGAGCATCCCTGGTAACATAACATGTTATGTTGCTCAGCAGTGAAAATTAGCAGGCCAATTAACAGTAACAATTAAGTGTACTTTGGCATACGGCTGTATAATACTGCGCTGAATACACAATGGAGGTGAAAATATAAGTTTCTAACTCTACTTAACCAAAGGATTTTGTACTCGCATGCACCAGAGAGCTCTACCTGCATGAGTATGAGTTTTGACAAATGTCCAGCTGAGGCTAACATGACTGTGTGGTTTGTGAGAAAGAGGGAAGTGGTTTGTTTACCCGAATGGCCAGTGATTGATAAGAGCTTCGTGAGGGAAACAAATGCTCACTTCAAAATGTGGCCCAGACGCAAATGCGCTGGACGTGTTAGCAGAGAAGTGTAGCAGGTGAGATCAACTGCCCATCAAAAGTTTGGGGACACCCCGCCTTGCGGAAATGCTTTTGAATCAAATAAGCGTGTTTTAGCTCAATAGCTAAACATGTTAAAGAGTAAGCAGGCCTGTTTAGTAATGGCATTAGGGATGGAGGTACCTCAAGAATGAAGTCAAAAGTCACCCTACATGACCCCCTTGTGATGTCAGCACTCAAACCTTTTAGATGTTTGATGACATTTGGGTTGAAAGAGCTTTAGTATGTGTTTTTAAGGAGTCCTCATTTAGACAAAACCTGTTCTTCCTACCAAGGAAGACGCATAGATGAACACAAGGCTAAGTGTTGGAGGACTAGCACATTGCTGGTTTGCGCTAACTAAACCTCAGTCGAAAAAGTAACAATGGAAATGAAGCAGTATATTGCATGGAAGGCATAAGCCAGGCTTTTGGAAGACAGTATATGGCTGGGAAAGAAGCCTAGCTGTAACCTGCCTGTAGTAAACTTCTAGGTGTGAGTTATGTCACATGATTGTGGGTTGTTTGTCTCTGTGGTAACAGTGACCCACGGGCAGCTGGTAAAAAAAGGGGAAGTTTGTCTGCTCATTTGAATAAGATGGCCTGAATCTGTCACAGGTTTCATCCTGGTCTGAGAAGGTCCCATCAACTCCTAGTTCTCGCACACAATTGAGCCTTTGTTTGTCATGTATGTGTTCCATCTACAAAGCTGGACAAAAATTTGAGAGCCACTTGTATGCGGGTTTTATGTACCATAGGTTATGGGGCTTGTAACAATGGTTGAACCTTATGGTTGAACTATATTGGTGCTATTTTTACATGGTTCTTTAAAGAACCTTATAGAATGGGTTTTCCATAATGAAGAAGAATATTACATTCAAATGGTTCTTTGAGTTGTCCATATAATAAGCATCATACTTCATAATGAATGCCTAACAAACCACTTGAGAACTTTAAACAAGTTCTGGGCATATTTATAACTTCTGCAGAGGCTTGGTTCCTTGTGAAGCTGCTTCAGAGAACACCAAGATGGTGGAAAGCTCCATCAAGGCAAAGTGAGGTTACTTGAAGAATCAAAAACAGAAGATACTTTAGATTTGTTTTGGTCATGGAAGTGTGGAAAATCCTAAAATTACAGGTGTCCAAACTTTTGACAGGTATTGGAGCTACCTATGTACCTGACAGCCAACCAGCTCGTTCATCTGACAATATGCCCCCGTCTGACTTACTGTATCCCTATCCATCCACCTACCAGCCTATCAGGCTTGTGCTGATATGTCATTCACCCAAATGAATCCCCACCAGCCTTAACCTACACCAACAGCTGTGGCATTTAACATTTCCCTAACACCACGAGCAGCTGGCCAGCATTCTTAAGTGATCTCACCTGGACTAGTGAACTCACCTGGACAGGTACCACCCCCCCCCCCCTTCCATCACCACCACCAAAAACATTGACACAATGGCTCACTAAATTTAAAACCCAAAGGCAGTCCACTCACCTTGACGTCAGAGAAGAACATCTTCAGCATGTTGGAGCTGGGGTACCTGGTGTAGAAGAACATGAGCTTGGCCTTCTTCAGGTGGTTGGGGGAAAGCCCTTCCTGAATGTGCAAATGAGCGGGTTAAGGAAAAGCAGCTGAGCCCCGAGTGGAGAGCAGGGGCAGGATTTGCTTGCCATTATCATCATCATTACTCAAGGTGCCGCCGCGTCACGGCCAATAAAACGCCACGGCCATGCCAGTTTTACATGAGAAAGCCATTACGCAGGCAAAGCGAGCAACGTCTTTCCCTAAGCCCTTCGCCTCGGCCAGCCTCCTCCTTCAGATGTAAAAGAGCGAGGGGAGATTTGCATGGCACCTACAAATACAGCGGTAAGCACTTGGAGGGACCCTCTGCGTCTCTCACAAGGCATGACGAGCTCAGATACGAACCTGAAAAGCTACATTGTGTGAACCGTTGCGTCGTCTTAAATCCTAAAGGCTGAAATTCAAAACCACTGTTTCTATTGAAGGTGTGTACACAGGAGTCTTAACTTCCACGATCACTCAGTTTCCTGCACTTCTTCTATCTGACGTTTTTTTTTCCATAAAATCGTAAAAGCCGTAACTACATAGTCAAGACAGTAATTACAGCAATGCCTACCACGCTGTTTGAATAGTTCAAAAACATATATAACTATATATAATGTCCATTACAAGGCATATCACACATCTAAACAAACATCTGGAGTGTTCTACCAGAGACTTCCTACTAGAAAGTGGTTTTAACCGGGGGTATAACTTACACTGCACAGTACAGTTAATTTAGGACAATTAAAATATACATTTGGGCTCTCATCTTTTACTGCCATCCTCTTCCTGAGTCAGTGTACAACCTGCCCCATGCTAGTCATATCTACAAACACAGTTTGACACAGTTAAACACACATGCTCAGAATTTCGTCATGACATTTACACAAAGGTCAACAGGTCAACATTTTCAAAATTTTCAAATTATGTCAAAAACTGAAAAACAATAAAAATCAAGGTCTGTTCAACCAGCAGTATGCAAGGGGTGTAAGAAAGCATTGATATACTTGAGTATCAATGTTTTACGCAATGTAATTCAATCACAACAAAGCAATAAATGACGGAATGGCCAAAAATGAATGGGACTCTATGGAGGGACAGAGGGATAGAGGGAAAAAGGAAAACAGATGAGTGTGGATCAGACCAACATTGAATTCATGCTTGGGGGTCAGCCCTGAGATAGAGTATATGAAACGGTGTCTGTCGGTCAAGCAGAAGTACAGTACATGCGCATGTACCTTTCCATCCCATTCATTCTTAACAGGAAAAAAGTCGGAATTTAACGAAATTAACGAGTTTTTCCGAAAACTGTACATTGGATTAAAAAGCTGTATACAAGCCCACCATTCCCAATCAGACTGAACATTCCAAAAACCGTGGGACTAATTAGCATCCAAAAATGGGTACCAAGAAGAAGTTGAAAATGCCATTGGATAACAACAGTGTTGCACAATCACTAATTATGAATAACTGAATCATATACAGACAGTTTATGAAGTTAAATATTGAGTATATGGAAGTCTTTACTGCGCCTGCATACCCATGCAGTTTATGACTTTATGACATCAAATTTGCCACCCTGCATATTATATCTGCAGGTTTGCAATTTGGCTGTTCCATGTGGAGCCTGGCGAGAATGAACTGACATGGCAAGGAACCGGTCAGCGTCTATCTAGACATCTCTTTGATCCCACCATATGACTGTAAAATGACACATTTGTCATGCAAATACGGCTAATCCGAAAACATAAACACGTCTTGTAAAGTGTGCACACATTCAAAGACTCAAAGGAGCCCGTAAGTAGAGTACTCCACATGAATGAGAGAAAGAGAGAGAGAGAAAAGGAAAGGGAATGGAGGAAAAAAAAAAAGAGAGAGGGGGTGGTCAGTTGGAAAAGCGCATCTATCGCTCGCCTCTCTCTCTCTCTCTCTCTCTCTCTCTTTCCCTCTCTCTCGTTCTCTCGTGCCATCTGGTCTTGCTTTATGAGCACAAAGGCCAGACAGAATGAAAGAGGGACAAGCTGCTCTTTTCTTTCGCAGCATTACTTCATTCAGCACCACGGATGAATGGATCATGTGCGACCGCAGGGAAAAAAAAGAAAGAAAACATGAAAGCTAGAAAGCTGAAGACGAGTTTAACAATGCAAACACAAACAAAAGTTAAATGTTTGCAGTGTAGCATCCGCGAACAAGTGAGCGTCCTCCAGTTACGTAGCAATAAAGTGGCCTTAATGGAGTCCTCAGCTTCGCTAGCTAAAAATGAAGTGATTTTCTCCATTACATATGTAATAAGCTGTTTATAAGCTGCTTATAAGATGTTTATAAGCACACAGAACAAGTCAATTACTTGACGAGGCAACTCTCTCTCTGGGTTCCAACGCGTTGTTGGAGAAAGTTCTGCAGAACCTTTTTCAGGTGCACCTGGCAGTTTGTTTAAGACATCTTCGCGCGGGTTCCCGGCAAAGCAAACGTGACGGGGGCTGCTGTCCGTGTTGATTATCGGCATTTCTCTTTGCGAGGGAGGAAAAACTGCTTGGCCAGTTGTCCGGCTGTTTCAGTCCAATCTGCACTTTTTCCACCATGCGTTCTGCATTCATCAATAATCTATTTAAGCTAAGAACGCATTGTAAGTGCGAACGGGGGACTGAGTGTGACATTCCTGCAGAGGACGTTCTCCTGCCCTAACCTCCGCCACACAACAAAATGGCTGATTATGCGATTCTGCCAGACAAAGAGTCCTCCGCACCCTCCTCCCCAGCCCTGCCTCCTCTGACACCGGCTCTGGGCCTTTTGTGTGTCTGTCAAACAGAGACTAGCTGCCAGTAACCCGGTGGCCACACTGGGGGAACTTTCACCTGCCGCTGCTCAAACCCCGATTGAGATTGCTCAATACAAGCCACAAACGTTCATGAACAAAAACGAGCTGTAGGAAACTCCCAAATCGCTATTTACGCCATATCCTGAGCCATAATCCTGTCCCATTTGCTGCCCAGCTAATATCTCCATTCTTAAGTCCATGGTAACCCCATTCCCAACACAGTTCCCAGTCCTAACCTCATTCCCAACACTTCCCGTAACCCCATTCCCAGGCACCAGAGAACTATCTACTATCCATCTCATACTTTCACCTAATCTCTTGCTGATGTCCTGAACCAGGGTAGCCCAAAACGGTCCTAATTACAACATTGGCCCAAAAGACAAAACATTATATAAACTGAATAGGTAGGTACATTTTAAAACATGTATTCATTGGGTATGTAAACATTGGGTTATGTGTTGTTAATTAAATCAAAAATACATTTTAAAGAATAAGAATTGAGTATATTATATATAGAATTAAGTCTGTTTGCTCTTGTTGGGTGAGGGGGTAGGGTAACCTTTGGACAGGCTAAATCAAACATCCTCCCAGGCCAACTTTGGCCTTTGGGCTGCCCAGCCGTAAGCATATCTCCACTATTGGAACAACACTTGGACCTCCAGTTGTTGTCCAGTTTTCAGTTCGTTTTGATGTCTTGATGAATGGACCTATAGAAATGGTCTTAGAGTGAAAGAGTGTTACATCAAAACATTAGCATTTTTTCAGCAGTTTTGATCAGACGGCAAGCCCCAATAATGCTTCAGGTGTCGGACACATTGAGTGTCTTTCCTTAATCTGAATTTGAATCCTATAGCCAACCTAACTTGAAGAACTTCCAACATTTGAAAATTTCAATGTTAAAGCTTCAGTCGGTGTGCGGAAGAGTGTTTTGTAATGCCCGTTGGGCTTCGGTCTCTCTCCGAATACTTAATGTAAGCATGTTAAAAGAACAGTCAAAGAGATCTCTGTCTTTTCTACTATTGTCATCATATTCTTATCGGTACGATGTTGATTTGCATTCTGGACCAATAGATATGGTCTTAGAGTCAAAAAGTCTTCCGCTGAAACCGAGCATTTCTGAGCTACATAGTTTTGATCTGACGGGGAGCCCCAAAAATACTTCAGCTGTCAAATACATTGAGTATCTTTCCTTCATCTGAATTTGAAACCTATAGCCAACCCAACCTAACAAGCCTCCAATGTAAGGGAAATCCAAAGCTAGCCTCTTTGGTCCTTGCTTCCACAGCTAATTATATATTACGTCATAATGTCAAAGTTAAAGCTTCATTCGGTATGCGGAAGAGTGTTTTGCAATGCCCGTTGGGCTTCGGCCTCTCTCCGAATACTTAATGTAAGCATGTTAAAAGAATAGTCAAAGAGATCTCAGTCTTATCTACTATTGTCATCACATTCTTATCAGTATGATGCTAATTTGCATTCTGGACCAATAGAAATGGTCTTAGTGTCTTTCACTGAAACCTTAGCATTTCTGAACTACATAGTTTGGATCTGATGGCAAGCTCCAAAAATACTTCAGCTGTCAAATACATTGAGTATCTTTCCTTCTTCTGAATTTGAACCCTATAGCCAACCCAACCTAAAAAGCCTCCAGTGTAAAGGAAATCCAAAGCTAGTATATTTGGTCCTTGCTTCTACAGTTAAAGCTTCACTTGGTGTGCAGAAGAGTATTTTGTGATGCCTGTTGGGCTTCGGTCCCTCTCCGAATATAGAGAGCACAGTCAAAACTGGTGAAGGACGTGTCTTATCTACTACTGTCATCATATCCTTTTCAGTATGACGTTGATTTGCATTTGAGACTTAAACACTGAGACAGTTCTATTGAACATGTAACAGAAACATGTAAAGCTGTATGACCAGGTCCAAAAAAACTCCTGGGAAATGGAATTTGACACCAACCTGACATGCAGCTTCTATTTTTTCTTAGCTTTAATATCTGAAATTGCTTCCCTGTTGAAAGCTGGGCAGGACACGTTTTTCCATCTACACAACATCCGCTGTTCCTTTTTCACCGGCTGATCTTTTGAAGTGCAATCATTTCTAAATAGCTATAATAAAACGCACAGCGACTGGTGCGCAGGGTCATTGTTTAATTGTTTTCCAACCCTCTCTTCCTTCATCCCCCCCCCCCACCCCACCCACCGCTCTGGTTTCTGGATGGGGCGGCTGCGGCGAACGCAGGGGCCCTTGGCTCGGGAGACAAGACGAGGCAGTGTAATGAAAGACAAACAGACAGCCGCAAACACCTGTTAATGCCCGCTTCAAAGAAAAGAAAGGAAGAAAAAAAAAGCATTGAGGAAAAAAAAGAGAGGGAGATTGTTTGGCTGCCAAGCAACAGCTGAGGGCCCTCAGGTTGTTGACAGATCTTTATGAATCAAAAGGGGGGAAAAAATAAAAAGGAGGGATAATTGTTCCTCTCTCTTTTTTCTCTAATAGGATATGATGAGGGATGACGGAGCTGGAAGCTGTCAGTAATACAGAACATGGACAGGGAGAAGCTAGGCCTCGAGACCTTAGATGAACCATGCAACTTGGCAATAGGGATGTTTGTCAGCGAATTGTGCCCTAAAGGTCCAAAATCATTAATCCTAGGTAAAGTACCAGTATAGTAATATATCGAGTATATAGTATAGGTACTAGAATATATAGAGTATATAGTATAGGTACTAGAATATATAGAGTATAAAGTATAGGTACTAGAATATATAGAGTATATAGTATAGGTACTAGAATATATAGAGTATATAGTATAGGTACTAGAATATATAAGGTATTGGTGGTGACAATGATCCTACTTTGGCTGTGGATGTGGTAGTTATAGGGTTGGAATAAAAGGGCTGTAAGACAAAGAGACGGCAAAAGAGCAGTCTAGAATCTTAGCAGTGAGACCCATTCTACGCTCAGTCCCTCAGGAGTTAACCCGAAACCTCCATCTATCTGGCCTATGCACCCTTATCACAAGGCCATCACACAGGGTTAAACCATGGGAATCAGAGGACACTGCACTCTAATGTATGTCTGGAGGGGTGAGTGTTCTTGGTGAAAGGCACTTGAGTTGGAAATGGAAACGCTAGGCTGACTTCACAAAAAACCCAAGCGAGTAGAAGGCCACTCTAATGGAGGTCTGAACTCCTGTGTCATAGTGTAGGGTGACAGTAGAATAAGTAGCATTTTAAAAGTTACTCTTTAAAAGTTAGAATCAAACCGGTGCCTGCAGAGTTCAATAACATGTTCCAACAAAGTCTTCAAATAAAGAGGACCTTGTTTTGACCAAAACCAAATCCTGACTAGTGTGGGATTATGATATAATCACAAATATGAAAATATTACAATGGCAGAGGCTGAGCAAGAAACAAAGGCCAGGTATGAAAAGGATATTGTACTCCCTGAATATGGCGAGATGTCAGACATGTCCTGAAGGTCTCCACACTCAGACTTGATGAGTGATAGAGACAGACTCTCAGCCGTGCTCCCTGGGTGGGTTGGCGAGCAGGACCGGTGGTGCCCCATGTGGTGGTTCGACGCCATCTTGGTCCGTAAGCTGGTGGTCTCCCGCGAGAGGTCCATGGAATCAGGTGAGCCTCTGTCTTTGCCTGGGTACCCTACCGATGGAGCGCCAAGTGGGCCCTGGAAGGGGTACCCCATGAGAGGAAGAGGAAAGGGATGCCGAAAAGATGGTGGACTGAAGCCCATGTTGGCGGAGAGAGAGGAGGGGTGGAGGGAGGGATGGTGGTGGCCTCCATGAGCACCCACGGCCGACGACTGGTGGTGGTGCTCGGATGCAGACTTCCGCACCACTAGAGGCAGCGCCTCGGTCTGATCATTGGCACTGGGTAGTGGGACTCCACCAAATGATTCATGCGGGCTGGGGATTATGACATCGCCAAAGCACTGAAGCCGCTGATTGGCCGTGTGAAAGTTCGGATTGTCCGGGTTGATGCTGAAGCGATCCTGAGGTGCAGGAAGTGGTGGGAACACCTGTGGGAGAGGCCGTGGAGGTTTTGCAAAGACCTTTACTACAGTGTCTACAACCTGAGACATGGCAGAATTTAGTTCCTGCTTCAGCGTCTCAGCCAGTTGTTTGCCTTCTGCGTGCATAGAAGTTGGACCTTGACCTTTGCTCCTCAGCGAGCCCTCCCTTTTGGGCTTCTCTCCGTCCAGCAGGGCTTGTTCCCTTAGCAATGCCCTTGCCCGATTCAGAAAGTGCCCTGGATCCAAGTCTGACATCTCATTATCGGAACGATCAGCAGCCGAATCCCTCACAGGGCGCTCGTCGATGTCTCCATCGATGAGTCCGGCATCAGAACGGCCACTGTCTTCAGAGAGGTTTCCTCCATCATGTTCTGGGTCGTTCCCTTCAGAGTCAGTGCTATCGTAAATCTGGAAGAACTTCTCTTGCAGCTGTCGCAGCTGTTTCTGCATGTCCTCAAGCTGCAGCTTGAGCTGCCTGCGTTCCTCCACTTTTTGCTCCTTGCGCGCCGACACCAGCTGCTGGAAGCTCTGCTGCTGTTGAGGAAGCTTCTGCTTGCGTTTGTTCTCGCGGTAGCCATCTCGCGGGCTGGGTGGCTGCTGAGGACCCTCGGCTTCTCCGTCCACATCCCGCTCTCGCTCTCGTTCCCTTGCGCTGGGGTTTGATGGCATCATGACACTGGGGGAGTGGCTCATTCCACGTATGATGTTCTCTACACGAGCGCGCTTAGCTCGGAGGTGTTCATCATTGAGTCGCTCAACGTCAAAGTGACCCAGTGTGGAGCGGCCAAAGGGTGAGAGACATTCCTGAGGGCTGTCCTGGGATGAGTTACTGCATGCATCCTCCTGGGGCACCTCAGATCCTGTGCTGGAGAGGGCACTACCAGGGAACCCTGGCTCTGCTCCTCCTCCGCTTCCTCCATTTTTTGCCATGTTGCTTTTCAGCAGCTGCGAGATGATGGTGGCACCAGGAAAGGGCATCATCGCGTCCTCGTAGGAGTTGGCCCTCTTGAGAAGCTTTCGGAGCACATTGGATTTGGTCTCAGTGGCGTCCTCGTGCCCGAGCTGTGTCCCTTGGCACTCCAGCAGGTCCTGCTCCCGGCTGTGATGGGCGTTCATGGCCCCAAAGATGGCGGCGGATTTGGCTGCGCGGGCTGCGATGCTGTCAGTGGAGGCTGCCGGTGTAGGTGTGGAAGTTGAGCCCACGGTTCTCTTCACGCCGATGTCCACTCGTCTTCTTTTGGTCTGTCGGTTTAGGAGGGACTCACTGTCATGGTCCGGCATCCCTGGTGCTAATACTGAGCCATTTCTCACAGGCCAGGGCTCGCACTGTTACAGCACCACTCCAGTTATCTGCAGGCAGAGAGATGGACAAAACAACAAAACATGGTTCACCAACAACATATACCAGTTACAAGTCCTACTTTTTTTTTTCTTGAGTCACTGGGCTTGTTTTAAACACCGATATCCTCCATTAGATTACCTACAATTCATACGGTGTCATAGTGTACTACTTTAGTAGTATTGTACTAAATAAACTACTGTAGAATAACAGTGTAATGTAATTCACAGCAATTTTAATTTCGGTTTCCGGTAATTGATGAATCTTTGGTTCAGTTGTTAATGGCAAAGAAGACTTAGGGGAAAAAAGCTGTTAATTCCCAATCAGATCTTGGTAACATATATATATAACCCTGAGACAAATTCCCTTAAACAAAACAATCCTCAACAATTGCAATTAGCAAATTTGATGAAGTTTAGATGAAATGCTGGCACAGGAAGCAAACGGAGAGCGCGAGTGGGTGGTGAATAATGGGGGAGAGCACCTCTGCTTTGCATACATGAGCAAAGTCCTACATTCTGCATACTGTCCCACTGGCAAACAGAGCAACAATTGTCGGTTCACAAAAAAAAAAAAAAAATACAACAACAAAAGCTGCATGAAATTATGTTAATCGCTTTTCTACTGTCCTCATTTACTTAGATTCAGAACAGGGGCAACATTTAGCAAATCACGGTTTAGCAAAAAATCAAGATTAATAACACAGTGGAACAAAGATAACAACAGAATGTTTTTCCCACGGTTATCAGACTCCAGGCCATTGTCTCAACCAGGCATGATATAACATCAACTCAAGCACCGCCTGTGACCTGGGTGTTTGGAATTACACTATGTCATTTTTGACCACATGATCAAAATGTGGTGTTTTAATCAAAATCATACATTAGGAAAATCTAAAATGTCAGATATTATTTTCTTATTTATTTCTAGGGTCAAAAAGGTCAAATTAATTTGTCTGGAGGACACATGAGCCTGTACACAAACATGACCAGGAGACAATTTCAGAACGATAAATTGAAAGAGTTTGGAGAATTTGGAGAACAAGGCTTTTCTTTTCAGTACAACCTGATTCTGTGGTCTTGAATGCTTTCCAGGTGTCATTGTGCAAATTCATATAGCAGTCGTTTAGCAGTAGCCCCAATTTCACTCAAAGTATTCAATCTTAATTTCAATCTATGAAATATGTCTTAATTTCAGTCTATGTTCATTTCAATCTGTGTATCAATAGAGACAATTCACGTGATACATATATATACTTACATACATGTACAACCCTTTTTTTTCTATTATTATTATTATTATTAAAATAAAAGTACGTTCATTACACTTTGTTGGGAAATTCGAACTTGAGTCTAAAACGAGTCAAATTTCAAGATTCGAGGTTTAATCGAATTGACGTGTTTACTGAGCGCAAAGGTTGTGTTTTTTAAGATATAGGCTTTTTGTATATATGTGCAACTCATGCAGTTTTAAATGCCAGTCGCGCGATCATAAAAACAAGAATTGATTTGTGAGTTTCTACGTGTAGACATATAGCCAATCTTTAATTAAGCTAAAATAAATTGGATAAGAAGTTATAAAGGCTTATTGCATTTATCGCTTCTGTCTGGGCAATTCAGAATCCCTGTAGCAATTTATATCCACTGTGTTTTGCTATTTGGGATTGAACGTGTTAGTGGAGTTTTAGCGTAAATCAGACACTTTCTTAAAGCTTAAACTTTTTATTTTTTCAAGTCTGAGATCTTTTCTTGGGGGGTTAGTTTGGAGGAACTGTCGAGTTTCACTCCTTAATGTGAGAGAGGAAGAGCTGGCTGAAATTAAGCCCAACTTCCCCATGCATCAGCCCTACTCTCTCTTCACCTTTTTCCACAGTTTGGCGAAATTTGCAAACGTTATTTCCTTTAGCTTCGAAGATAATGGCATAAAACAGGTAACGTTCAGGCTCATAGTAACGATTATTCGTTTGGACGTACTCTTTAGATCTAGATAAAACACCGATGGCATCACATAACGTGTACATTATCATTAATAAAAGATTTGTTAGTTTAATAAACTTCAGCATTGTGTTATCTGAGCTAAAGTGGTCCGAAATGGACGTGACAAAAGTGAAAACCTAGCTCAATCGATGATTTTTCTTTACGGCGCATGATTTCAAAGACGCGCAATTACGCACATGCCATACAACAAAACCAAACACTTCTAAACGCTGCGTCGTGTGTGCGTGCGCGAGCGAGCGCCACCCCAGCACCTGTCTGTCTTTCCTCACCGCGCACCTGTCTCCCTTCCCCACGCATGCGCAACCGAGCCTCGCCGCTTGTCGGTCCGTTTCGCAGAACTGACGGACAAGGAACGGAGGCTGAGGTGCAGGAACAAGCTCCAAATCCCCATCGCTCACATTTAGGGCGACCTACCGCCACAGTTCACTAATTGGAGAAAGTACAAAAAAGAAGGCAAGAGAGAATAAAGCTCGCCGATATCGCCCACAACCAGAAACATTCAAGTGCGCAAAAGCGCAAAACGAGAAAGAACTTTGCGAGTGTGTGGATGAAATTAAACCTGTAATAAAGCAAATTAACACGCACACACGGCCCTCCCCAGGGGGGATGACCAGCCAGGACAGCGCGCTTTAGAGGGGAGGGGTGCAAACAGCCCCCCCAGCTAAGAGGCACAACTCAATTCCCTAAAAACAGGGTCAAAAACTGCGCGGCGCAAATGCGGGAATGAATAAAGCGGGAGAGAAAGTAAGTTCGCGAGCGAACCACGGGACGCTTTAAAGCACCATCACCGACACTTCAGCCAGCATGATAATACAGCAAAACTACACAACCGCAAAAAAGTGCGGCTCGGTTTTCCCGCATCGCTCCCGGCCGATTTGCGCTTTGTTCGTCCCCCAAGATCTGCACCAGAGAGTTTACTCACCTTACAAAGCCGGACGAAAGAAAAAAATCCCTGTTTCTTTTATCCGAGGGGGGAAAAGAGAGAGAGTGAGTGAAAGAGCGAGAAAACGACGTGCTTGAAGCTCGCGCGATGTAACTGAACGATGCGCGTGGGAGAAAAAGAGAGAGAGAGAGAGAGACAGGGATGAGGGAGAGAGCGTGTATGTGAGAAAGAGAGAGAGAGAGTGAAAGCGTGTGTGTATGTGTACGAGAGACAGAGCGCGCGCCGGTCCTCTGGTTTTTTTGCGGCTCCTCCGGCAGCGCGAGCCACTTAAAGACGCGAGCGAAGGAAACAGGAAGGACCCTCCGCGCGCGTCACGCGGCAGCAGCGTCGTCGTGGTGATGTAACGGCGCGCGCTGCCAATAAGGAGCGACCGGAGGCTCGCGAGGAGGGATGAGGACCGAACAAAAAAAAAAAAGAAAAGATAAAGAAGCGCTTTCTTCTCTCGACTGTTTTTAACTTCACGGACGGGACTTTATAAAAAAAAGAAAGCATTTTGCAGCAGAGTTGATCGATTACTGATCGATTATTGTTGGTTAATAGCTGTAGTTTAGTAATGTTTAGAGCTGTTTTAATATATTTATTAGCTAGTTTTGTGTGAAGTTTAAAAACATAAGATAAGAAGTTTTGCTTACGGCCTTTGCTGTGGTTTGGTTTGCAGTTTAGTTGGTTTGGCAACGATTCGTAATCGTTGATTAACAGTGACACTTTTGATATTCTAAGTGCTTTTTGGCATGAAGTGTGTGTTCACTGTGCTGTGTATAAATGTGGTATGCTTGCCTAGTATTTATCGCGCACCTACGTATTCATCGACTAAATCGACAAATTAGAACTGCACGCGAATAATTAATCGGTTTGATAAAGAAAAACACAACACTTTGTCTCCTGGGCTGAATACGGGTCTGGAATGGTTTTAGGCTTATTGATCTGACTATTTGGTTTGTTTGCTTGCTTGCTTGTTTTCAAAACAATAAATAAGCCGATGTTTCATGTTATTGCTTGTCGAAGAGATATAGTGATTTTCATTTGTCATCATTATTTTTTAAATCATTTTTGTTTTGTTTTTGGAAACGTGAGCGTGTCTCTTTAGAGGCGTGGGCTTATTTTGTTTTCCACCCGTTTTCCTCACGTCCAGCCCTCCAGCGCGGGGATTGGCTGGCATCCTCGCAAAGCGTTCCAGAATTGAAGGCAGCTCGCGAGCAGAAACTACTAGCCAACCACAGAGCAGGAGGGCGGGGCTTTCGGGGATTACTGGAATACGGGTGGAGAAAAAAATAAAGCCGCTCGCTCCTCCGATTTCCAGCGCTGCTTTTTTTCCTTTTCCTTCAGCCTTTGGCTACAATTACTGTCAAAAGAATATTAATTATGATCATTATTTTTCCGTATTTAGTTGTACGGTCAACCGCAGGATAGCAATAGCGGTTTTATGGTCTTTTATTTGAGGTAAATAGACACATGGGTGCGCGTGCACATACAGCATCACAGGATTAGGGGCAAAACAGTGGAAAACAGGACCGATGTGTTTTTTTCTTATATCTGTGTATATGTATATATGTATATTGTCTATTTACTTTTGCTAATAATATAATCTGTCACATGTTTCGGCGCATTTTTGTGGTCAATCCTGTCTGAAGCTGTTTGGTCTCGCGCTCTCACTCCCTCCCTGTTTTCGTCTTTTACTGTTCTACTTTATTTCCTTTTTTCCCCCAACAGTTTACTTTTCAACGCGAAGCTAAAATCAATAATATTATATATTCATATTTAATATTTATGCCTGCTTGATTTGAGAAAACCGGTGGAATTGAATTGATTGAACAAGAATCGAAGACTCACAGTAGACAACGTTGTTGTTATTATAGAACAACATTGTTACAATATTATTTTATTAATAGAAAATAGCCCATTGATATGCAGATTAAAGCGCAATTTGAAGTCCCAACTGAAACTGAATAACTAATTCTAAATTGAATATGAATTATAATATTCTACACTCTCTAAAAGAGATGGGTTCCTTAGTAATGGCAATGGTTCCTTATATACTGAACCATCTGCATGCTTAAATGGTGAAATTGTGATCTATGTGGTTCTATAGAGAACATTTTAAAATAGCGCCAAATGGGTTCTGCATTGACATAGGAACAACAGCAGCACCTTTCTTCACTTCTATATAGAACAATATACAGCACATTCTCCTAATGCTGAGCCAGTTCACCATGCAGAGTATTTAAGCACGCTTATGGTTCCACATAGAACCATGCGGTTTATTAGAGTAATAGTGAATAATAAAGTGCTATATAATCTCCTTTTGTCTGTTACTGAATGTGGTTTATTAATCAGTCACCAGAGGAATGCATATAAACAGAAACATAAATAGTACATAATAATAAGCAGGTTTATGGTGTGAAATAAACTGATGCTAGTATGATCGTGAACGCGGTCAAAATCAGAAGCGGTCAGTGCGGTATCCGCAGTTTGGGGGACCGCAGTTTCTGACCAGCCGCGTGCCCCCCCTCTCTTTTTCTGTCTTTCTCTCTCTCTCTTTTTCTGTCTGCCTCTCTCTTTGCGGTCCCCTCGGCGCGCACGCGGGATGGAAAACACGTCAGGACATGAAAGAGGAAAAAACAACAACATGGAAAGCGCGAGGAGGTGGGTGGGTGTGTGTGGTACCTGCCCTCGTGAGCTCTCCCGGAGCAGTCCGGTGGGCGCGCGCGGCGGGGATGAGAGGGTCGGGTGAGCCCGAGCTCTCTGGACAGTGTGGGCATTTTGTAAGAGAGAGTCTGCGAGCGCGCGAGAGGCCTTTTTTTTTGCCGGGCTTGGCGGGTGACCGTGAGCGCGCACTGCCTGTTTCTGTTGTTTCCGGTGGTCCAGCCTGTTGCTGCTGCTCGTGGGAAATTCAATTACCACAAGTTACACACAATAAGCACCCAATTATTATTATTATTATTATTATTATTATTATTATTATTATTATTATTATTATTATTATTAACGTTGTTGTTGCTTGTTGTGGCAACAAACTCGGTAAACAGTAAATGCACTCGTGCATTCATGTAACCCAGTTTTATTGTATATCATCATCATTCTTCTTCATCTTCTTCTTCTTCTTATGATTATTATTATTATTATTATTATTATTAAGATCGCTATTATAAGTGTGATGGTTATGAGTTTTTGCCTCAACGTGGGTCTGAATGGAAGAGAACGGGCGCGCGCTCTCTCACCACTTTCATTTCCAAACGGACTCGTCCGCGCGCGCGTGAACGCGCACTGACCGCGACCACAAATTAACAGAAGAAGAAGAAGAACACCGGGTACACGCACTTGGGCGACCTCTCTGCCCCCATGAATTGGAAAAGAAGAGAGTGTATTTTACATAAATATAGAAATTTAAATAGGCGTAAACTTGTTAGCTTAGCGGTCATTTAGTCAATTAGGTGCGCGTGACAACAACAATAAAAACAACAACACAGCAACAACAAGTTATTAGCTTACAGGCTGGACTTCCCAGTTAAAGAGCAGCAAGAAGCTTAATATCACCATTTCAACCTAACAGAGCTCAGCTTCAGCTAGACTGGAGTCAGGAGCTTTACATGTACACCAATCCAATTACAGTGTGAATCAATGCAGCGCCGCTTTAAAGTCACTCTGAAAGGAACACTGACCTTGTTATTTACCGAGCTGTTTAGATCATCCTCTTGGTTGAACTACCCTCGTTCGTTTCAGTTAAAGTTAAGCTCTTTCTGTTCTTGTATTCCTTTTTGGAAGTGTAGTAACTTTACTCTGCCTCTCAAATGCTCTCTGATATTTGATTACATCACCGTGCACCAGTGGGCAGAGAGAAGAATAACCATTAGATTGAACTATTATCATGTTCTCACCTCCTACCTCCCACCACCCTCACCTAAACACTCGACAAACGACCTGAAACCCTGCTTCACTCAGAAATAGAGCACATCACTCTAAAACAAGGTTCTTCTAGGGTTCTTTAGTAAAGGGAAAGGTTCTTGATAGAGAGATTTGAAGGCATAAATGGTTCTTAGCATGGTTACAGTTTTTCTCTATGATGGAAAACAAGTTCTATGTGGTTCTTGTAAAGTATAGTACCAAAAAGGATAGATCTTCAAGGGCTGTAAAAAAGGATGGATCTTTAAGGGTTCTTTAACAAAAGGAATGGCTCTATATTGAAAAATGTGTTCTACGTGGTTCTTATTCAGTATAGCACCAAAAAGGGTTCTACTGTCAAAAAAGGATGGATCTTTATAGAGCCATTTGAATGTGTAAAGCGTTCTCGGCATGGTTAAATGGTTCTTCTTTTCAAGTTCTATATGGTTCTTATATAGCACCAAAAATAGTTAAATGGTTCTACTCTCCTAAAAAAGGTGGACCTTCAAACATTCTTATATGTTTCTTATAAAGCACTTTAAAGATTCTACAATCTTTAAAAAGATGGTTCTTCTGGGGTTCTTTAGTAAAGGGAATGGGTCTTTATAGAGCCATTGGAATGCATGAACGGCTCTCAGCAAAGTTCAACACTTCTTAAACACTAAAGATTCTACACACTGAAAAAAAAGATGGTTCTTTGAGGGTTCCTTAGTAAAGGCAATGGTTCTCTTCTATTTCTTGCTTAACTGGTTCTTTTCATGGTGAAACTGTTCTTTAGATTGATGGAGACTGATAGTGTACTACATGGTTCCATATAGAACCTTTTTGGAAATGATTTATCACAACATTGGCAGAATCTGGATTGGGTTCTGCTAATGCTACAAAATCAAGCTTGTAACAACGGAAGAACCCTTTTGGTGTTATTTAGAACCATTTACATGTACTCCATCAATTTAAGCAACCACTGCACCATGCAAAGAATCATTTAAGCCTGCATATGGTCTACATAGAACTGTAGGTGTTGCTAAAGAACCCATGAAGAAGCATCTTTTTTAGGTTTACTGTTGTTAACTGGACTGTAAATGATGAATAATGTGTATATATGAATATAACTAAGATGAGGGGGGTTACACTGGGGCCCATACTGCAGGAGGTCCTCTGTAAACGGGTTATTTAGGGTAATATGAGATGCTACCGGGCTGAATGGCATGCCTTGTGAACGTTAATGTGTCTGACATACAATAAGAGTAACAAATAAACAATAAACAAGCCAATCACATTCTCCTCTTTAGTAACTGAATGCAGGCGGGGAGCATTTATTTTTTCTCTTTTTGCAGTGGGGCCCATACGGTCCTCGTTACATCACTGTTGGTCTGTATATGAATATGCACCAAAAACAAATAAACAAGCAAACAAACAAACAAACTCTGGCTGGCTGGGAGAACAAAACTGAGGTCACTGAATAAGAAGCAGCATGATGATGCTGTCGTTACAGGAGCGGGCTCAGACCCGTCTCCTCTCGTTTGGGTCCAAGGTCAGAGCTGAGAGCGACGCGGTGGCCAGAGGGAGGACCTTTGGAACGGGCAGCATGTGAAGCTGCCAGCGTAGCCCCAAACTCACCCTCCCGTCGCCCACTGCACCCCCCCACCCCCCACTCCAATTCATCCCACCCAACAAAAAGGCTTCAGGGAGAGAAACAAGAGGAGGAGTGTCTTCAAGAGCCGACAGCATGATGCTCATTTCACAGACACAGAGAGAGAGAGAGCGAGCAAGAGAGAGAGAGAGAGAGAGAGAGAGAGAGACAGAGGGGGAGAAAAGAAGGAGAGAGGAAATAGATGGAGAAACAGAGAGAGAAAGAGAGAGTGTGACAAAGAGAAAAGAAAGAGAAACAGAATGTGAAGAAGAGAAAGACAGACAATGAGGAAGTCAGAGTGAGAGAGAGCATAGAGACAACAAGAGAGAGGAACAGTAGGTAGAGAAAGTGAGTCAGAGAGAGAGTGAGGAAACAAAGACAGAGACACAGAGAGTGAAAGAGATAGAGAAATAAATAAATAAAGAAAGAAAATAGAAAAAAGAAAGAAAAAGAAAAAGAAAGAAGGATACAGAATCGAGAAAGAAAGAGGGAGAGTCACAGAGAGATGAGTCAATGAGAGAAAGAATGAATAATAGGAACAAAAGAGAAAAAAGAGAGACAAAGTGAACGAGAGGGAGAACAAAAGACAGAGGAAAGAAAAAGACTAGAGAGATAGAAAAAGTGAGAGAAGGGGAAAGACAGATTAATAGAGAGAGAGAGGGAGAGAGAGTATTAGGGCATGGATGGGGGGGTATAATGTCCAGTGATCTCGATGCCCAACTAGCTGTTTATCTCTGCAGCTCACATGCACCCACACACACACACACACCCACACACACACACACACACACACAGTCAGACAGATGGCCTCCTGATGTGTGATCTTATCTCAGCACTCTGTGAGCTGATTGGTCGGGCTGCTGTTGTATTTCTCATCATTCACTCCTTCATGTTCTTCTTTAACCCTTTAATGGGTCAGTGATAGAGCATCCAGCGCGGATCTGATCCACTGCAGTAAAGTGGACACAGGTGGTACGTCCTTCATGGTGCGCTTTAGGAACTGATCTTCCTACCTGAGCTGTCTGTGGTGTGCAGGTGAAGATGAGCACTACCTGTATTTGACTTATACTTTTTATTTTTCAGTCTTGTTCAGTCACTACATCCCCCCAGATAAGCTGATTCAGGCTATCAAAACATCCTAATTATTTTAATTCTGGTAAAAGTTTCTGAGCAGGACATTCTTCCTGTTCCACCTTAATTGATGCAGCATTTACATTCTGGTCCTGGCAATCAGCTTCTTTTGCGATTTTTCCCGTTCCATCTTAAATGATGCGGCATTGACATTTTGGCCCTGGCAGTCTGCTTCTTGCTTAAATGTTCCTGTTCCACCTTAAATAGTGCAGCATATACTTTCTGGCACTGACAAACAACATCCTTTGCTAATTTTACTGTTCCACCTTAAATGGTGCAGCATTTATGTTCTGGCAATCAGTGTCTTGTTCATAATTTATATATATCCATCCATTACATACATACATATAAATACGGCAGTTTAGCCCCGCCCATTCATACTGAAGTTATAATGAAATGAATGTTTCATCCCAGGTTGCTCTTCAAATAAGAGCACAATACAGGGCAGCCAATCAGAACAGAGCTGATTTGCATACACCAGTAACAAAAACAGCCTGTTTAAGTGTAAGGGATAAAGAGAGCTTGGAAAGTGGTCATATAAACATGAATTATGTGTTATTACATACATCCACTCAAATACTGTGCATGGATCTCTGTACATGGAAACATGCAGTATATGGGCCCTTTAATCATAAAGGTTTCTGTGGAGTGATGTCACAGAGGAACAGAGGAGGTTTTGGTTCCTTAAAGAACCTCTTGGTGGAGGTTATTAAAGCAGCAGACTTCATACAGAACATCCACATGGAGTGAAGCTCTAAACCAGAGGAAGCGGCTCCGTCTGTAAGCAGCAGATGAAGCTGCACGAGGCCAGAGACGGAGAGCCGAGCAGCCGGGTACAATAGCTTTATCACAGAGGCTTAAAATAGAGCCTGATACTGCCAAACACCCTGCTGTTCTCTCTCTCTCTCTCTCTCTCTCTCTCTCTCTAACTCTCTATTTCTCTAACTCTCTCTCTCTCTAACTCTCTCTCTCTCTCTCTCTAACTCTCTCTCTCTAACTCTCTATTTCTCTCTCTCTCTCTCTCTAACTCTCTCTCTCTCTCTCTCTCTCTCTCT
>CM067481.1:2076864-2137841 GCA_034552555.1 Semaprochilodus insignis
GAGATGAAGTGAGAGAGAGATAGAGAGATGAAGTGAGAGAGAGATAGAGAGATGAAGTGAGAGAGAGAGAGAGTAGACATTTTTGTGATCTCTTATTTTTAATCCGTGTCATTTCATTTCTCTTCCTCTGCTGGATTAGAGTGGTTTTATTTAAACAGCCAGTCTGAGTGTGGAGATTGAGACGCCACAGCTTTACTGAGATTAAACACTCGCTCACAAGGACGAGCACTCTCTCTCTCTCTCTCTCTCTCCCTCTCTCCCTCTCTCTCTCAGAGATTCAGCCGCTACACTTTAATATGACTAAAACGATATTAAGACGTGGCTTAGCTGCTGTTACTTAAAAATGAAAATAAAAAACAAAGCGAGAGCAGAGAGGAGATCAGCGCCGCGGCCGCTTTAGCCCTCATTTAGGGTCCATTAAGGAGATGAGGGAAAGGAAAGCTTGAGACTGCGGTATTTAACCCGTCCTCTACCTCATTACATCAGCTTATCGTAGGTGAGCTAAATGGTATTAAACACGAGGTGGGAGCGCAGGAACTGTCATGAAGGAGCATCTTAGTGCGGCATTAGTTCCCCTAAAGAGGTTTCACACTCTCCTTCATGGAAAGAGATACAGTCTGTCGTGTGAGCGCACGGGCCCTGAGGCCTCGGGTCACTGTCTCAGTCCACAAGGCATTATTACTAACTGAAATATGCCCCTGCAGCTGAAATGATTCGCTCAGACACTTTGTGCTGATTTGCATAATGGGCGGGGCCAAGCCCGGCCTGCCTATGAGCTATGAGCACCAACGACGTTATAGGTTCAGGACAGTTAGAGATCTGATTCATTATAGGCTCATTTAGCAGTTCTACAGTTCCAGACTGTAGTCCATGTGTTCCTCTGTATACTTCATTACCCTGTTCTTCAATGGTCAGGACCCCCATAGGACCACCACAGAGCAGGTATTATGTGGGTGGTGGATCATTCTCAGCACTGCAGTGACACTGACGTGGTGGTGGTGGTGTGTTAGTGTGTGTTGTGCTGGTGTGAGTGGATCAGACTGCTGGAGTGTTTAAACACTGTGTACTCACTGTGTACTGGTCCACCTTGTAGATGTGAAATCAGAGATGATGGCTCATCCTTTGGTGCACAGTAGGCCAGCTATATGGACAGTGGAGTAATCAGTCGATTGTTGGAACGAATAATCGATTATTTGGATTATGAATCACTCAGTTACCAAATAACTGCCATGAAGCTATAAACATGAAGGATCAGGGAAATCTACACCAACCACGGAGAGAGAGAACTGACTAATTGTACAACATGCACAAAGTGACCCAACAGCCGTGATTGTGGACATTCAGCAAGCAGTGATGTCCTCCATGAGTCATCCTGTTAGTGCCAGCACCATTGACAGACGGCTGTACGATGCAGGACTACATGCACACAGGCCATTATGACGACTGTCCATAACACCACGTCAACATCACCAAAGGCTACAATGGTGTCGTGCCAGACTGTCATGGAACGACTCAGAATGGCAGCGGGTCATCTTCAGTAACGAGTCCCGCTTTTGTCCAGTGAATCTGTGTGCAGAGGCACAGTGGTCAGCGCCAAGATGAACGGTTTGTTCTCACACGTCACACGTCCAGAAGGCTTGGTGTCACTCCACCTCCACCCCTACCGCACCATCTGCAGGACCTGTGTGAGAATATTCAAGCTGCATGGGATGGAGTATCACAGGACACCATTAGGAACCTCTACAACTCCATGCCGAGACGTCTGGCATGTTGAGTTGAGAGACATTACTTCTGTATGTGTAGCTCAATAAATATTGATCATATCAGTCTAAATGTATCATCATTTGTTGTTCCTGGTAACTTTTATCTTCCTTCCCAATAGCACTGCAATCCCACACTTCCTTCTGGGTGCAGCTGTTCTTTTGACTGTAACTGTATATTAAAAATAAGGATGTTGTTTGTGTATATAATGTAGTGTATAATGTGAAGGATGATTGTTGCATTGAAATGATGTAGTAGATGTGGTTAAATAACAACTGACATGTTCTTCTTTGGACAGCAGTGATACTCATTTAGAGGAGTTTCCCTCTCAAAGTGTAAAATACTGGGAGGAGATAATGGACCATCCCAGAGATGTTGGCAGAAACACTTTTCTGGGTAGGCCTGTGAAACAGTAGGTAGGCCAACTTGATAAATGTGATTTCTGAACGCGCTAACGTCCCGCAATGTCATGACTTCAGGCTATAGCCTTTTGCTGACAGCAGCGTGGTCATCACCCTACCTGTTCCAACACTTCCGACCTATGGTGATACAAAAGGAAATATAGCAAGGCTGTTTACGCATCTACAGGAACGCTGGATTCATAGAAACACAACCAACACTGCAGCAACCTTCACTGCGAAGCATGCATTTATCCACTCACCACAGACACAACTTCTGCAGGACGAAGGCAACATAACTGCCAACTTACAGTGGACCTATTATGCTTTTCCGGTTTTCCTCTTTCCTTTAGTGTGTTTTAGTGTGTTTGTAGCTTTTGGTGCATGTAAACAGTCTGCAAAGTTCTAAAGCCCAAAGTACATGCCAGAGGGAGAAACCCTCTCCCACAGAAACCACTTTTCTCAGCTGCCTGAAACGCCTTGGAACTCCAGCTCTTACTCTGATACAAGGTGATGCCGTCGCATAACACAATCCTTATTGCCTGCCTACTATCAAGCTTGCTCTTACATAATGCATAGCAGTTACAGGAGGCCGTGTAGGGGCCGAACTGCTCTGGCAGTTAAGCAGTAAGAAGAGTGGGTGACCTGACCAATCAGAGCACACTGGGCTCTTTAGGGGGTGGGGCTTAACAACACAGGCGCTCTAACAGAGCAGTTCATGCAAAGGGTGAATACAGATGTGGAGTATGAGAAAAATATTGTGTTTCTGGAAGACTAAGGCAAGTAATTTTATTCAAGTAGACCATTTTTCTAAAGAAAAATTACAACTATGGACAATGAATATCATCGCTTACGTTAACATTTTGAAGATACTTGTTTTCATTAGATAGCAACGCCTATGTCTTATCTTTGATGACACTGAAGTAGACATTTAAAGTATTGTATTGCAAAGTATAAAGTATTGTACATAATTATAAAGTTATGCCTCATTTTCTAGAACAGCTCATATTTTTTGAATTGCTAAGTCAAATATTTTGAGGAAATCAGAAGTCATTATCTCAACTTAACGAGTCACGTTTTGAACCAGGGATACCTAGTGGAATCAGCCATGTGAGCCAAACAGGGTTTCTGGTTCAGGTCTGTTTAGCTTTATTGGCATGACCATATCACATCACATTGTTGCCAAAGCATTTAACATATATCAGTCTATTAGGTGCACACACACACACACACACTCAATTCTACATATATTAACAGTATTATATTCATAAAATATTATATATACATTTAAATGATTACATTTCTCTGATGGTGCTGCCCTCTGAGTTTCTCTGATTCTGAGAGTTCACTGAACTCGCGGATCTCTTCTCTACTGAACTTCCTGAAGTATTTATCTCTGATATGTTTGTATTAGAGATTGTATCAGAGATTCACAGTGACCACACAGCCTCTCTTCTCTGGGTAGCCAGGTTTGTCTATGTCTGCCCCACTCTATGGCCATGTATGGTTTTTACTGTATTGGCCATATGCTAGTTAAGAACTGTGTTCTGTTGCATGGAAGTGCCCCCACCTGCACAAAGTGTTGCTTCTTAGACCATTAGCGCCTTGCTTAGTAAATCAGCCATTAGGTTCTCTTCTACAGAAGGAGCGTCTTAAGAGGAATGCTACTATTTTAGTGCACAGCATAATGCCACTGAACATTTCTGCTAGGCTGTGTGGCTAGCCATGAAACGAGGACACCCCATGGCCTATAAATCCTGACTGCAGACAGAAGAGGAGCAAAGGGTTTTCCTCACCAACTAACCTCAATTTCCAGGTGAAAATATCAGATCCCTTTGATCTTTCACACTAAGTGTCATCTTTTGTGATTGCTCATGCTAGCTAACCTTTATTTCTTTCATCCCATCGTCTTTGCTTACTTAAACCCTCATGTACATTTATTTCATGTTAGATTCTCTTCCTGAGTAAAATCACACCATAATTTGGATTAGCATTGTTGTATTTGTGTGGACAACAGTCATGTTAGCATGCTAGCATAACTGTCTTATCTCATTGTCTTAGCTTATAGGGGAAGTGAGGGAAGAGTTGTGACTAATTTAACTGAACCAGACATCCAAAATGTATTGAGCTACACGTACAGAAGATTCGTTGGCCGTCTCTGCCAAGACAAAAACAGGATTCATCACTGAAGATGACCCACTGCCATTCTGAGTTACTCCATGACAGTCTGGCACGACACCATTGCAGTCTTTGGTAACATTGACGTGGTGTTAAGGGCAGTTGTCATAACGGTCTGCGTTCGTGAAGTCCTGCGTTGCACAGCCATCTGCCAAAGGTGCTGGCACTAACAGGATGACTCATGGAGGACATCACTGTTGCTGAAAGTCCACAATCGTGGCTGTTGGGTCAGGCAGGTACAGCGATAAGACCCGTCCTTGCTTACTTCACATGTGCATGAAACTTGAATCACTGGCATGTCTCACAATGTCAAACCTACCCACCAAGTTTTATTCCTGTCGGTAGATTCCTTCTGGGATTAGTGTATGAAGTGTTTTAATTGGTTTATATGTATTTGTGTAGTATTGGACATGTACATCATACTTGGGCCTATATGTTTTAACAGTCAGGGTTCCCTGTCATGGACTTAGGCTAGAATAGCTCTATTTGCGCTATAGACATGGTGATCCCTGGATCCTATCCTACAACAATGCACCATTTCCGAACCATCCTGAATGACTTTCCTTACATCGAAATGCAGAAAACATCCCTTTGAAAAGTGAGACACAACCATGGGAACATTCCCACCACTCCCATTGCAACAAACACACTCAGATGCTGTCGTCCCCACTTTGTGTGAGTGTGCCCATACGCCACCTCATCGTAATCTTCGTCTTAATCTGGGATTATGTGGAATTCTAATGGAGGAAGTGATTAACATGGAAGCTGAAAACAATGGGCTTCTTCACTGCTGCTGCATATGTAGAGTTCATTAATGATGAAGGATATACATTCATGCCAGAATGGGAGCATGTTTCACAAACCTTTTCCCAAATAGTATGTAGTACGCCATACACTTCTTCCAAGCTTACAGTTCTTATATCCAGACATTTTAAATGATTGCATGCGCTCTACGGACTTACAGTTGTTTGAGGACCTACTATTATTCTTACGTTTTGAATAGTGTTGTAGTACCTCACTCCCAAGAGTTGAGTTCTTTAGAACCATAAACTAGAGTCTCAGTCTTTGTCTTGTCTCAGTCTCAGGGAAAGGTGGACCTGGAAATTGCTCCTGAGACCAGCCGAGTGCAATGCCTCCTCGTGAGGTAACTGGGAGCTGAATTATTATTGAATATTAACAAAACCAGAATACGCAGAATTCTGCATCAGTGGTTCTCCAAATGATCCAAATTAGTAGATACACAGTTTTGGAAGAAGGCTGAAAATGGAGTTCGGGTTCCTTCGTTGTCTCGGACTCCTGGTCTTGACTACAACACTAGTTCAGAGGTTATGAGTACCAAACAATGGATTTAATAGAATGTACTTGTAGACAGAAAGTTCAGACTTGAAACTGTTTCAGAGGTCTAGATGTAGGTTTGTAAGTGTTCTCTCAGTCAGTATTAAAAACAGCCCTAAATTAGTAGGCTAGACTATTGTTTAGTAAGTGAAAGAGGAGAGAAAGTTCTGAATTTGAGGCTTCTCCTATTCTGTGATGAGTGGGAATGCACAGAAAGCATAAGATTTGAGATTTTACCTGTTCTAGATAAAGAGAAAGTGAAAAAAGAGGTCTAGATTTAAGCTTTTAAAAGTTCTCTGAGTCAGTAGGAAAAACATGTCTTGGACTGGAGGTTTCGACTGTTCTGGAATGAAGTAAAGTGGCTTTAACTGTTCTAGAGACAGTGGGATTTGACAGAAATCCTTAATTTGAAGTTGTAGATGTTCCAGAACCTCCTCGATTTAAGGCTTTGGGTCTCTTATGTTCAATGGGAAGAGACAGTAGGCCTTGGATTAGTAGATTTGACTTGTCTGAAATAAGCAGAAGCGGAGAGAAAGGCTTTGATTTGGAATTTCAACTGTTCTAGAGTCAGTGGGAGTGGACAGAAATCCTTCATTGAAGGTTTTAGATGTTAAAGAACATTCTGGATTTAAGGCTTTGGGCCTTCTGGGGTCAGGGTAAACAGACAGTAGGCCTTGGGTTTGAGGTTTTGGCTGTTCTGGAGTCATGACATAAGAGAAAATAAAAATCTGAGGTTTGTAAAGTCAGTGGAAACTGACAGAAGGGATCAGATTTAAGGCAATCTGGAGTCAGCACAAAAGACAGAACACTCTATATGTGAGGTTTTAGCTTTGGAATCAGTGAACGTGGACAGAATGTCCTGCACCTGAGGTTATAGCTGTTCTGGTGTCAGTTAAAGAGAACAGATATGCATGGGTTTGAGGTTTTAGCAGTGCTAAGGTCAGTGGGAATGGGATTAGATTTGAGGTTTAAGGCATGGAATCAGTACATTTGGGTGGAGGTCTTTGCCTTTGAGGTTTCCACAGATTTGGAGTCAGTGGAAGAGGACCTAAAGCCTTCTGCTTGAAGATAATGACTGCTGCTGATGACTGAATTACTGAATTAGGGTTTGTCACTCAGTGATTGGCAGCTGGCAGGAGGACAGGGTTGATGGTTGAGGTTGTGTGTGTGTGTGTGTGTGTATGCGTGTGTGTGCGTTTCTGGGCAAGCAGCGGTTCGCAGGTGCAGTAGGCATCCCAGTGCGGGCACACATGGCATCCATGCCCACAGAGCTGGCACTGATTTAAGCGAGGGGGTTGAGGGGGGTGGAGTGGGGGCGGGGGAGACAGAGGAGACAAGGTTAGCGTCAAATACTCACACTGAGAGAAACGCCAGGGCAACATCATGAATTTGAGACCGGGAAACAGTCAGATAGACCTATACTGTACTGGACATGCATGCTCATGCAATGTCGGCACTATAACTTGCACTGTTTGGAGTGATGTCATAGAGGAACCAGTTTTGATGGTTCTTTAAAGAACCATTTTAATAAATGATGTGTAAAATGTAAAGAACTTCCACATAACGCAAAGGTACCAGTTTATATGTAAACCTCTCCAGTCCTTACATGGATACTACAAAACAGATTGGTTTAAATTTGCTGTTTTTGTGATGGCACAGAAGCCTCATTTACATATTCTCATCGTCAAATAATAGCTGCACCCAGAAGGACTCAACTGACAGGAATGAAACTTGGTGGGTAGGTTTGACATTACGAGACATGCGAATAATTCAAGTTTCACACTCATCCGCGTGTGTGATATAAACCCGTACAGGCCTTATCAACTGATTGACCCAACAGCCACAATTGCGGACATTCAGCAAGCAGTGTTGCCCTCCATGAGCCATCCTTTTAGTGCCAGCACCTTTGGCAGACTGCTGCACGACGCAAGACTACATGAATGCAGACCGTTACGACGGCTGCCCTTAACACCACGTCAACGTCACCAAAGACTGCAATGGTGTCGTGCCAGACTGTCATGGAGTGACTCAGAATAGCAGCGGGTCATCTTCAGTGACGAGTGGCGTCTTTGTCTCGGTGGAGACGACCAACGAATCTGTGTGTGGAGGCACCATGGTCAGTGCCAAGATGAACAGTTTGTTGTCACGTGTCCAGAAGGCCTATTTTCACTCCACCTCCAACCCTACTGCTAAACCTACAGGAACTGCATGAGAATATTCACACAGTCAAACTGGTGAAATTCTTTTTGGCCATTGAGAATATTTATTTTGAATATGTGTGAAAGGTCACTGATTGGACTTGTGTAGTCCTTTTTTCATCATGCAAATTAAGCAAACGTTAGCATGGGGCCAAGTTCTAACAGTATCAATTAGAGCTCAGTAGTATAGCATTTCAAAGCACGTTGTAGAGCCACTAAACAAAGATCACTATGCTTCCAAATTTGGCTGTCAAAAAATGATCCTATATATATCAACATTTGTTGGAGCATGGAGAGGTCAATTAGAGACATTATTTTAAAACATATTCCCCCATAAGAGAAGCTGACCTGGTGTAAAATGAGTACAATCCCAGTGGAGAAGCCTTGCCCCAGCTTTATGGCTGAGCAGAGAGAGGGAGATTGGAGCTAGCTTAGCCCGCGGCTAACCCAGCGATCGATCAATAAGGAAAAATCAAACTCCTCATTGATCACTCGCACAGACATCTTTAGCCTGATCAATGCCAGCTGACAGACAACCTTGAATTCACTGGATTAATGCTCTTTATAGGTCAGACAAGGGAGAGCGTGATGTGGGGGGGGGTCTTTAGAGGATTGGGTTGTGACCCGTAAGTGATAATAGAGGCTATGAGGATGTTCATTTGCCATCATTGGACAGCTTTGTATCTTTGTGTGTGTGGAGGGAGGAGGGTCATGGGTGAGAGTGTGAGATCCAGAAAGAGAGAGACAGAGAGAGAGAGAGACTGAGTTTTGAGGGTTAAGCTGGGTAAAGTTTCATACTGGAGTTCACCCCCCTACATCACTGTATGGCAGATGGCTTCAAACAGTGCACAATATAAAAGACCCCAGCAGTGTGGAGGTACTTAGCTAAAAGTAGTAATCCATGACAGATTACCGTCTTTATTACTTCTTAATCACTGTAAGGGGATTGCTCACGGCAGTGTTTAATAGTAAAAGTAAGAGTATTTCCACACATACAATACAACGAGAACTCACAGGATTGAGGCTAAACAGCCGTCTGCCCATAAGAAAACCTCATTAGGGAGGCCAATTAGAAAAAAGGCTTTAAGTTGCTAGCTAGCATACAGCCTGGACTCTGGGACAATCAAAAAAGGTCATGTGGTCTGATGAGTCCAAATTTACCCCTTTCCAGAGTGATGGGTGGGTCAGGGAATGAAGCAAGAAGTCCCAGTAGACACACATACCTCAGGGTGCATTCTCTCATCGGAGCAAATAGACTGAGCGCTGCGTCCTCCTCCTCATGTGGTGGCACTCTTTGCCCCAGCTGTGACAATTTGAAGGTCAGCTGCAAAGCTGCAAGTGCTGCTCCAGCTTCTTCAGCAGCAGGAAGCACCCTACTCCACTTCCTTTGCACTGCCATCTCAGACACTGGACATATCTTCCGAAATATCGCATTCAGCTCCACCTGCAGCTTGAAGCTTTGCTGGAGGGCCATGGCTAACGCTACCAGGCTACTACTCTGCTGTATTGGCAGGTCCTCGCCAGCTGCCATCCAAGTGTACATGGTACCCTCTCTTTCTCCGCCCTCTGGCGGGCTGTGCTCCTGGTCCTCACACTGCCTCCACTATCTCCGCGATGCGTCTTTGCTGTATTGCCTCTTCTATCAGCCATCTTTGAGTTCATGGCAGTCCCATACCCCTCCAGAACAACAGAGGGTGATCCCACTTCTGACACCAATGAGTAGGACATCAACATAGAGTAGGACTTCTGCTCAACTGACAGACACTGTTTCACATACACTATCTCAGGGCAGACCCCCAAACACAAATTCAATGTTCATCTGACCCGCATTCATCTGTTTGTCTTTTTTTCCCCCTCACTCGTTCCTCCCATAAAGGCCCATTCATTTTCGCCCCCATTGAAAACCTATTGTTTCCTTTAACCTACAGCCACCAAACTGCATGTACTCACTCAGGGCAGACTCCCAAACTGTGAGTACACTCCTGAAGGCAGGAACCCAAACTGCACAGCTATATAAGGCCCCAGCCTCCTCTATGTGTCATTTATTCTTCCTTCTGTCCTCCCATAAAGGCCCATTCATTTTCACCCCATTCAGACTCTATTGTTTCCTTTGACCAACACCCACCAAACTGCATGTACTCACTCAGGGCAGACCCCCAAACTCTAATCCACAGCCATACTGACCTGCACTCCTCCCTCGTTCCTCCCATAGACTGCCATTCATTTTTAGCAACACTTTGGCCATACGTCTAATACTAATACATCTTGTGTATTAGTATTAGATAAGAGCATTCCTAGAAGGCCCTGAGCGTTCCCTACTGTTTATTGATGAAGCTTTCACTTACGAATCACTTATTTCCAACACTTTGTTTCATAATGCAGACCGCCGTGGCATCGCAACGCGCATCAGGAGTCTGGCAGTGCCTGTGTGTGTGTGTGCGTGTGTGTATTTGTGCGAGTAAGAAGGGATGGAGTCATTAATGACTGATTAGGGCTTTTGGGACAGAGTCGTTACAGCCTAAAGAGCTTCTGACAAGCCTGGTCGCTCGCATGCACACACACACAGGCGCGCACTGTGGGCAGATGGGTTTAGGTGCGCCTGTGCCAAAACAGTAACTGTTAGTCTAACATCCCTAATAAAGCCCTCGTTCTCATTCTCATCAACACGCGCATGCACACACACACACACACACACACAACAAGAGGGGGACCAATGTCATTCTGGAAAACCTTTGAAAACTATGGAGAGTTGAGGATTGTTAATGGCAAGATGTTTTGTAATGGTCGCTGCTGTTGCCGCTACTCACAACACCCCCACCCCCCTCGACACCCACCCACACACACCCCCAAACATTTTTCCCCTTCATTTCATCCCTGCAGATCAGTGTAGTCAGGCAGCCATGGCCAAAACTGATTCCATTAGCTGTTGATGACCACAAACAGGGCTTTCTTCACTGCTGAATGTTGGGAAACATCCTGATGTACCTGCTCATGCTCTGCCTCCTTCTACAGCTATTTGGACAAATTCAGCATAATGAGATATATACACTCATCAGCAAAAGAATAGGTGCACCAATAGTTGTACCCGGAAGGAATCACCTGACAGGAATGAAACCTGAAATGGTGAGGCATGCAAATTATTCAAGTTTCACGTTCGACCGCACATGTGACATAAGCAAGGACGGGCCATATTCAGCGAGCAGTGATGCCATCCATGAGTCATCCTGTTAGTGCCAGCTGCATTGACAGATGGCTGCACGATGCAGGACTACATGCACGCAGACCATTACGACAACTGGCCTTAACATCACGTCACCATCGCCAAAGACTGCAACGGTGTCGTACCAGACTGTCATGGAGTGACTCGGAATGGCAGCAGGTCACATGCAGTGAGGAGTCCCACTTTTGTCTTGGTGGAGACGACCAATGAATCTGTGTGTGGAGGCACCGTGGTCAGCACCAAGATGAGTAGTTTGTTGTCACATCTACGTCTGGTGTCACTCCACCTCCACCCCTACCGCACAATCTGCAGGAACTGTGTGAGAATATTCAAGCTGCATGGGATGAATTATCACAGGACACCATTAGGAACATCTACAAGTCCATGCTGAGACGTCTGGGATGTTGTGTTACCAAACATGGCGGCCCGACCCCATACTGAGAGACACTACTTCTGTATGTGTAGCTCAATAAATATCAGTCTAAATGTATCATCATTTATTGTTCCTGGTAACCTTTATCTTCCTTCCCAATAGCACTGCAATCCCACACCTCCTTCTGGGTGCAGCTATTTATTTGACAATGAGTGTAAGTATAATGTGTTAGTGTACTGTAAGTAGTGTGTTGGTGTACAGTAACTCAGTGAGTGTAATGCGTTAGTGTACTGTAAGTAGTGTGTTGGTGTACAGTAACTCAGTGAGTGTAATGCGTTAGTGTGCTGTAAGTAGTGTGTTGGTGTACAGTACCTCAGTAAGTGTAATGCGTTAGTGTAGTGTGTTGGTGTACAGTAACTCAGTAAGTGTAATGTGTTAGTGCACTGTAAGTAGTGTGTTGGTGGACAGTAACTCAGTAAGTGTAATGTGTTAGTGCACTGTAAGTAGTGTGTTGGTGTATCTGTCCTTCCTTTTGGCTTATATGTGCACGTAACATGTCCAAACGAAAGAAGCGAGTCCACCAATCAGGGCACAGCAGTCACTGTGTTTTGGGCTTGTTTTGACTTGTTGGAAAGAGTTCGGTTCTAGATCATGGAAACTGTTCTCCTTCAGTGTTCTGTGTTTATGATGATTTGAATAGACATCAGTGTCAGACTGATTAATGAGCTTCTATTAAAGACTGGTGGACTGAGAGACACTAGAGTCTCTTCACCTACACTGAGCTGATTAAGAGTCTTGTTCCAGAAATGATAATCGGACATTAGAGCCATAATAAATCATGCTCCTGTTACTCTCCATACTTAAGTACATTTGAAGGTAAATACTTTAGTACTTTTACCCCAGTGGAGGTCTAAAGGGAGGAACTTCTACTGACACTGGAGGAGTAGTTTATCTTGGGTATCTCTACTGTAACTCAACTACATGGGTTGGGTTCTTGGTCCATCACCGCTGAACTCTTCTTATTCAGCTATGCCAAGACAACTTCCGCTTTCCACTCTATGCCACCTTAAAATGAGCTGAACTGACGAATTGTAAAGGCTTCCTGGGTACTTTTGGACGCAGAGTTCTCTCCTCTTCTCCTCCTTCTTCGCCTCAAACCTGGCTCACGAGTCCAGATGTGGAAAGCCAGAAGCGCAGGAAGAGTCACTCTTTCTTTCTTTTTCTCTTTTTTTTCAAACGCTAAAAACTGCTTTTGTAGGAAAAGTTCTTGCTTTAATGTTAACGAGGGCGCGCGCGCGTGCTCCCACCCTCCCCCCTCCCCGAGGGCGCAAGATGACAGAACCTGACGCGTCGCGCGGGGAGAGCGCGCGCGCCAAGAAAGTGACAGCACGCTCCGCACCCCTCCTCCCCCCACCCCACACAACCCTCTCTCTCTCGTTAACGGAATACATAAACGCGAGCTGAAAAAAAAGGCAATAAGCGCGCGCGCGCGAGGGTAACCTGAGCCAAAGATCAGAACGTCAAAAACAAATGAGACGTCCATTAATCTCTCTCTCTCTTTCCCTCCATCTCTCCCTCTCTCTCTAGAGACACATTACCGTGACACATGTATTATTCACCACTCTAGTTTCAGAGGCGCAGCGGCTTCTGACGAAAGAGAAAAAAAAAACACGACAGTGGCCAAGTTTGGCCTCCTATCACCGAGCTACGCCACCTGTTTGATAGAGAGAGTGAGGGAAAGAGAGGAGAGAAAGAGAGAGAGAGGGAGAGAGGCTCTTGATTCATATTTAATACGCTCTCGGCTCGGTACAGTGTTTGTTCTGATAGATGAGGCGCTCTGACAGTCCATGGTTCTATGCGTTCAGTTCAAAATCAGGAAATTGGACTTGAACTCACTTGACGTGTCAGTTCCAGCTCAAGCCTCACAAGAGAACCTTCTTGCTCTCCTAAGGATACACTCTCCTGTTCTTTCCAGGCTCCTGCCTTGGGCTGTCTCCCACCTGTGCACTAAGGGGCCGTTCAGGCAACACCTTTTCAAACTCTCTCAAGCGCTGTCCTTTTCATTGTCATCTGTAGAGCAACATGACTAATAGCTGCTTCTCTAGCTTGGGCTGAAAAGTATAATATACAATTCTCGAGAACTGAAAAACGAATACGTCTCTCCATTCAGTGCTCATGAAATTTATGGATGCGGAACAGCCAAGGCAAGCAACACCAGGCCATGATAAAACACCGGAGCAAACAATGACCCAGGAAGCAATGTATCTGATGTTAGCCGTATTGTGGGTTAGCAAACTGTTGCTACAGTTGCTGCTGGACCTCAGCTTCTTGTTCATTTCATCCCATTCCACCTTAAATGGTGCCGCATTTCCATTAAAACACTCCAGCTTTTTGTTCGAATTACAACAGTTCCATTCTGGTGCCTCAACTAATTCTTTGAATTGTTTGGTTCCACCTTAAATGGTACAACAGTTCCAGTCCCGTGCCCAAGCTTCTTGTTCAGATTTTACTGTTCCACCTTAAATGGTACAGCAGTTCCATTCTGGTGCTCCAGCTGCTTGTTTGAGTTTTCCTGTTCCACCTTAAGTGGGGCAGCAGATACATTCTGGTGCTCCAGCTTCTTGTTTAAATTTTCCTGTTGCAGCTCAATTGGTACAGCAGTTCCATTCCGGTGCCTCAACTTCTTCTTTGAATTATTCTGTTCCACCTTAAATGGTGATGCAGTTCCATTCCAGTGCCCAAGCTTTTTGTTTGACTTTGTCTGTTCCACCTTAAATGGTGCAGCAGTCACATTCTGACGCTCAAGCTTCTTGTTCAAACTTTACTGTTCCATCTTAACTGGCACAGTTCCATGCTGGTGACTCAGGCTACCAGTCCAGCTTCATTTTCAGACTTTCCAGTTCCATCTTAAATGGTGCAGCAGATGCATTTCAGAAGCCAACATATAGAACCATGTACAGCACATTCTCATATACTGCAGTCAATCAAAAGAACCATACTAAGAACCATTTAAGCATGAAAATGGTTCTGTATGGACCTCATAGTTCTAAATAGAACCATTGTACTAAAGAACCCTTGAAGATCTGTTTATAGAGAGTAAAGAATTTAAAGGATTCCCAAAAGAGTAGATGCTATTACTGCAGCAAACTTCCTATTAGCAGCTAGCACTCTGGCTAAGTATACCACCTCACTCACACGGTAACACCTCACAACTTATACAGGTGTGGGCATTCCTAAGCCATCCCCTGAGGTACCACCATGTCATAATCAGTGTCCTGTGACAATCCAGCCCATGCAGCTTGAATATTCTCACACAGTTCCTGCGGATGTTGCGGTAGGGGTGGAGGTGGAGTGACACCAGGGCGTCTGGATGTGTGATGCATGACAACCAACCGTTCATCTTGGTGCTGACCACAGTGTCTCCACACACGGATTTGTTGGTCGTCTCCACCAAGACAGAAGCGTCACTCGTCGCTTTGTCACTGAAGATGACCCGCTGCCATTCTGAGTCACTCCATGACAGTCTGGCACAACACCATTGCAGTCTTTGGTGACGTTGACGTGGTGTTACAGACAGTCGTCCTGTGTGCATGTAGTCCAGCATTGTGCAGTCGTCTGCCAGTGGTGCTGGCACTAACAGGATGACTCATGGAGGACATCACTGCTCACTGAATGTCTGCATTCGTGGTTGTTGGGTCAGTCATGTACAGCGATAAGGCCCGTCCTTGCTTACGCCATATGCGTGGCCGAGCATGAAACTTGAATCATTAGCATGTCTCACAATGTCAAACCTACCCATCAAGTTTCATTCCTGTCGGTTGATTCCTTCTGGGTGCAACTATTAGTGCAACTATTCTTTTGATGATGAGTTTATATAACATTGTTATATACATATGTATATAACAGGGAATTAAACAGGGAGCTTTTGCTAAATGCACTTTATGAAGTCAAGATCATTTTGTCCTGAAAACGTGTTACACACACACACAGTGTAAGCTGCCCCGGGACGTGACCTCTGGTTCCCCGTCCTGTGGAACAGAGGGATAAAGAGAGAGGCAGCAGCGGATGACAGAAGAAGTCTTCCAAGGAGTTCATGTTACCGCCTGCCTGTCATAATAACAACGAGCTTCAGTTACTGCTCCCCTGCAGTTCCTTCCTCTTTTGTCTTGAGTTCTATCACCCCCTCGACACACACATACACACACACTCACACCACCCCCGGAGAGATCGGACGTAGCAGAACACAACGGCCTCCTCTGAAACGGAATATTATCCACTACCGGCGTCCAGTTTCACTGGAGCGGCGTCGTCCCCCCGTTAACCCCTGACACCCCTTCAACTCCTCACTCACTTAACTGCACAGCTTGTACTGTATATTAGTTTCATAGGAGTTATAGGTCTGAATTATAGGTCTGTTTTGGATTTGTCTTAAGAGTTATAGCTGATGTTTCTGGTTCTAAAATCAGCCATGAACAGAGCTGCTGTAAAAGAACCGATATACACATGACAGGACATATCAGTACCACTGAACCCTTTGGTGTTAAGGCACTAAGCCTTGAGAGGCCATGCGCCATAATCTTAACCAAGGTTAACCGTATACAGTAGGCTATGGATGCCGAACTACTTAAGGATCAGAGGTTATTCTATGAACAGCACAGTGTATTTTAAGGTCCCTGGAAAACTAAACCTGTGTTTCCTTTCTAATCACGTTAGTCTTGTTCCTCCTGCCCCCCAGTATATACATGTGTGAAGTATGTCTCCCAAAGTCTAGTAAATGTCTTCTGTATTCCACCAGTATTGCTCCCCTCCCAATGGGTGGTCCTAAAAGTGAAAGATGCTGTCAGCTTTTGGTAACCAGTCCCAAGGCTAACATGGTTCCGCCCTCTCCTCCTGTCTGAGCATAGATAGCCTGAGATTGATACGGGCGAGTGATAGAGTGAGAGTTAGTGACAGAGGGAGAGTCAGTGACAGAGGGCGAGTCAGTGATGAAGGGAGAGTCCGTGATGGAGGGAGAGTCAGTGACGTAGGGCAAGTCAGTGATGGAGGGAGAGTCCGTGATGGAAGAAGAGTCAGTGACGGACGGCGAGTCAGTGATGGAGGGAGAGTCAGTGATGGAGGGACAGTCAGTGATGGAGGACGAGTCAGTGATGGAGGGAGAATCTGCGATAGAGGGAGAATCAGTCACCGAGGGCGAGTCAGTGATAGAGGAAGAGTCAGCAATAGAAGGAGAGTCAGCGATAGAGGAAGAGTCAGTGACAGAGGGGAAGTCTGAAGTGTTTCTAAGGTGTTATTAGGCCAGTGTTATGGCATCCCAGGTGATCTTTAATGTGTAGGTCGACCATTGCTGCTGTACCTTTGGTGGTTGTTAAGGTCTTGCTAGGTAATTGCTATGCTGTGCCTAGTCTCTAAGATGCAGGTATGTCACTGCAACAGCATCCCAGGTGGTTGCTAAGGATTTGCTAGCATACTAGCAAAAAGAGGCATGTCCATTGGCTGTACTTTTTAACTACAGAGTGTATACAGATTGTGATGGAATAACAGTTAGAGGTATATATTCCTTCCATTCCTCCATTCATTCCCATGGAAATAAGTGTTCGAATGAATGCTATATGAACACAGTGCGTCAAATCAGTAAAAAGCACAGGCTGACAATTCAGATATGATTCTGCAAAATGTTTGACCATAGAATAATAATAAGTCAGCTTCAAGCCTGCTGAGTTAAATATTCTATTTCTTGTTTCAGAGGAGGCAAAGTGTCTGAAGTTTTGATGGGCCATCTATGTGTGTTTGTGTTTGTGTGTGTGTGTGTGTGTGTGTGTGTGTGTGTGTGTGTGTGTGCTGCTGAGCTGGTGTAGAGTGACTCACTCCTCACATTCAGACCCTCTGAAAAGAGGGATTGACCCAGCGTTGACACACAACACATACACACAGCATACAAAACCCACACAGAGCTGTTTTCACCTGACCTTTTAACCTTTACACGTGCAGACCCTCCAGTCATCCCCTCTTAAACACATACACACATACACATATACACATGCAGAGTGTTATAGCATAGCAATCAATACTGTATCACATTGTTTCTGTTTTCTCACTGTCACAGCAAAACTGAGCATGTCTGAAGTTAAAACTGAAGAAGGGAAAACATGCTTTAAAGGGGATTTCCACTGTTTTTTCAATCATTGTGCTAAAGTCATTCGGAGTGGTGAAATGGGTCATTGTAGAGAAATGCATTGACTCAGGTTTCTTTACAGTGGTGGTGATGGGGACCAGGAGTCACCATGTCTACAACACTTGGTACTATATACAGCTCTGGAACACAATAACAAATCAGCATCTGAAATCAGCATCTTCACATATACAGCAGCCGTTCTGAAGAGAACTCCTTCAAAGACACACCTCATTCTACTTACTGAGACGCTGATCAGGTGATCACCTGAACCAGATCCTATCCTAACCAGCAGTAGCATAAACCCACTGCTGCTGTGATCACTGTTCTCTCGTTATAGAACCAACTGGATGGCTAAAGCAGTGCTCGTACTACCCAAACATTAGGGGCAGTCAAAATACAACTACAGACCGTGCTAAAAGAGCTGAAGAGAAAGGTTCTTAGTGAGGAACAGAAGGGCTCAGTTCTAGCTTTACTGGTGGATACAGTAAGCTTCAGGTTGCTTCCATGAACATTTCAGAAACAGCGGTTCATAAGAATAAGATGGTGAAGTTTTCATACGTGGTATCTGCAGATACCAGGATCTCACAAACGTTTACTATTTCATTTGTTTTTTTATTCTTGCTCTTTTAGTCATGCTGGGTCTTATCTGTCCTCCTTCTTCCTCTCAGCTGTGTTGTGGAGAGTTGAGGGGGGCATATGTGCTCTGAATGACCGCTTGGCAACCCCGCGTCCATCAGCATTCAGACAGAGAGACGCACTTATTGTTTAGTGAGGCCACAATACAGTGAAATCCCCACCAAGGACATTTCTATACATACACACACACATACATACACAGGCAGAAACACAGATAGTACATAGTGGTACTATAGTTACTCAGTCACACTAATGAATGATTGAGGTAATAGGTTAATAGAAACAAATGGAGAGAGTGAGTATGATGGGCAGGGGGTGGATGATGGATGGATGGTTGAATGAATGGGTAGATGGTGAAGTGGAGAGGAGACTAATAAACAGTGTCCTAATAAGCGCTAGATTCTAGATTCCAGAAAAAGGGAAGAGGGACAAGCAAACAAACATGGCTACAATTGTGTTATGGGCATGGTGACCCCTGGTTCCATTCACCACCACTGTACAGTATTGTCTACAATGAACCGCTTCACTTTAAAGCACTCTGAATGACTGTGTTTAGGTCTTAACCACCGAAATACGCAGAAACTCTACAACCCCCTGTTTAATCCAGTGTGGTACATGCTTTGTAGACTAAACGGGGACACGTTGACTGTGTGAGTAAGAATTACTACAATAGCACGGGGGTGGGGTGGTGGGGGGTGCTATGAAGGCAGGGCATTTGACATTCCTGCAGGCTTTAAAAGCTTGACTGTAAATCATTTAGTTTCAGTGATGTTCAATAACTCCCTTCCACATACCAGCTACAGGACGAGGCTTTTCAGATCTTTCCAGCTGAAGGCTGAACGAGGATCTTCCCATGTTTTTCTGATTAGGACTAGTTTTAGTCCACATCCCAACGTTAAACATGATTAGTTTGGCAAAAAGTCGAAATTGAGTATCCTTTAAGTCCATCAGCTGGGGCATGTATCTGAAGTTTGCTTGCTACATTAGCTACAAAGCTAATGTAGCTAGCAAGTAATGAAAGTTTATGGCCCCCACTAATTGCATTGGCACAAGCAAATCATCACACTTTGCTGATGTTATTAATTAAGCTCAAATTTGTTTGTTTGCTTATGTGATTTCTTATGTTAGACAAACAGTCATACAGTGTCGGGAACCACGTCTCCTAAGAAAACCAACCCCAGTGTCACGTCTCCCTCCGGCTCGGTACAGAGTCTAGCCCCTGGGTACTCCATTTCCCAAGATACCTTGGGTGATCATGTGACCTCCTGCACATACAGCCAATCACACCTGATGAATGCTTGTTTACACATGTTGTATGGTCTATTTAAGCTATTTGGTTAGTTGGGAAGTATTGGGAAGTTCATTGCAAAGTATTGGCTCTGTTACAAAGTGCTTACCAAGCCTTATTTTCTTACTTTGTACCGTCTGGTTCAAGACTTTTGGCTTTCTTTTTCATCTCTGGATCTCCCTGTATGGTTATGTTTGCCCTGTTAGCGACCTTTTGCATGTTACTGACCACGTCTTTGGATTGTGTTTTTGTGCTAAACCTTTTAAGCCTCATTTGCATGTGTCCAACTGTGGCCTGAACCTTACACCCAAAATAGTAATATTACAGTGAAGAGCAAAAATATTCTTTACTGTTACTGCCAGTTAATGCAACTAGGCTCAATTTCAAGCAATCGAAATTGAGCATTTTTATTGATTCATTTTCTCAGATTTGGCCAAACAAAATGACAACTCAATTTACTGGAGATGTAATGCTGGGCAAATGAACCAGACACTCATGGATGACAAACAGGCCTCGATGTGTATTTGCAAGAGGATGATATGGAAGAGCAATCAGAAAACCAGGCCAGGTCGCACTGAGACTAAGTAACACTAGACAGATGGGTGAGACAGAAGGTGAAAACGAAAGACAGACTAGGGTCAAAACCAGAGAATCAAACGATCCAAACAATCAAATACGAATCAACAGTCAAAAGAGCAAAGCCAAAAACGGAAACAAGGCCAGACATGGCAAACGTCTAATAGGATATATGCTTAGTTCAGGACGTTTTGGCAATACCTCGCAAGGAACTGATCGAAACAAACAGGTACATATACACAAAATGGGACTGGCAACAGATGAGAGTCATTAGTATTTGGGAGAGAGTGATCTGAAGACTTATTCCTGATTGGTGGCTGCAGGACATGTGATTGTGATGTCAGACACCAGAGAATCCTGAGAGTTGTAGTGCGAAGGAGAAGGAAGTGCAAAGGGAGAACCCGGGAGGCATGACAGGATGATGAGTGCTGGTGAGGTATAAGCTTGCAGTACTGGTTATCTAGATTAGCTGTGTAGCTCCAATGCAAAGCCAAAGGTTTTATATTGTGTCTGTAATAATTGTGTTATTACAGTGTTATTACATGTAATAACTGTGTTATTACATGTTAACAATGCATGCAACACAAGTACTGGTGATGCACACATTGTTACATATGACTTTAACAATACAGCTCATGTAAATAAAATGAGTTCCATGTGTTACAACTTTATTTTTTTACTCATTTAATTACCCAAAGGTGCTGCAGTAGTACATGTAATTACACAGTAATTACATTACATGTAAAAGGATGTACTAACCAGTATATATGTGTTGTAATGTGGCATACTGGATCTTTTGGATTGCCTTCACTGTACCTACTAAACAACTACACAGTAACTGTCCATGTACTGTAAAGGCCTGTGAGTTTTACACAGGTGGGTGCTATTTGGATGGGATAAGTTTTCCATGGGGAGGTGGGGTAGTGCCACTTTATCACAGTTTAACTTTCCAAGACCGGAACAGTGTTGATACCTTGGAAACTGTGGGACTTGTTGCAGCTTCTTAGGGTGATACTTGTGTATTTACATAAGCTGCAGTACTGTAATCTGTAACACCAAATACATCAACAGTAGTTACAGTGTTGTTAATGCATAATTACACAGTTATTACAGCGACATACCATAAACTTGCTGTGAACTAAGGAAGTTAACTTCACATTTTGGTTTATTGACTGATTTTAGGAGAGTTGTGAATTGCTGTTTGCCAGAGTATCACACAGCTCAGCCACACACACATTTAACACACAAGCAGATATATAAGTTCCACTCACACCTCCATGAGTGGGTGTTGAGGTAGACAGAGATAAAGAGTTAGAGACAGAGAGGAGGAGGAGGAGGAGGAGGAGGAGAAGAAGAATAGGACGAAAAAGGAGAGGAAAAGTGGCATGAATGGAGCTTTAAAGTGCCTTTTGTATGAGTGTGTGTGCACAGATGTGCCCAGCTGTTCCTCTCAGTACACACAGAGAAGCCCAGAACCTCATAGCCTCACCACCTCACATGATCCAGGAGGATCATGTGAGACAAATGAGAGAAAAGATACAAAAAGGAGACAGGCAGTGGATAAACAGAAAGACAGATAGAGAAAAGAAAAAAGTGAAAAGAGAAATAGATGTGATGAGATTGAAGAGAAAGAACAATAGAAAAAGAGAGAGACCAAGAAAAACAGAGAGAGAGAGAGAGAGAGAGAGAGAGAGAGAGAGAGAGAGAGAAGACCGATATAAGAGAAAGGAGAACAAGAGAGAATGGAGAAAAGTGGAGAGAGAGAGGTAGGATAGAAAGGAGAGAGTAAGGATAAAACGAGAAAGAAAGGAGGAAATAAGTAAAATAAAAGAGTGAGAAAGAGACAAAGCAAGGGAAACAAGAGAGTGAGAGCGCTAGAAAGAAAGACAGAGAGAGAAGAGTGAAAAAGAGCAAGAGAGAGAGAGTAGATAGAAGGATGAGAGAAAGCCTGAGGGAGAGAGAAACAGAGAGTAAGAGAGAGAGATGCATGGAAAGAATTAAAAAAGAAAGAAAGAAAGAAAGAAAGAGAGAGAATGTGAGACAGCAAGAGAGCATGAAGAAAGAGATACATGGAGAGACAGAGACAGAAAGAGAGAGAGAGAGACAAAGAAAGAGAGAGAGAGAGAGAGAGAGAGAGAGAGAGAGAGAGAAAGCAGCCTGTGGCAAGGTTAGCAAGAGGAGCAGAGCCTAATGTGCAGTCCACAGCATCTCAGCAACCCCAGCCCCCACCTCCCACACCCCAATCTATACATGTCTACAGTAGATCTATACGTCTGAACCCGTCCTGATCAGAACTGCAGGAGACTTCAATACAGGACAACACAAATCACAGTAAACACACATACTGTACACACACATACTGTACACACACCTCACACACACATACTGTACACTTACACCTCATACACACATATACCTCATACACACCTACTGTACACACATACACACACACACCTCATACACACATACAGTATACACACACACACACACACACACACACTGTACACACACACAAACATACTGTTCACACACACATGCTGTATACACACCTCATACACATACTGTACACACGAACACTGTACATACACACACTGTACACACACAGACAGAGATACACACACACACACACACACACAGATACACACACACACGCTGTACATACACACATACTGTACAAACACATACCTGTGCTGATAGATGCGGTTCTGTAGGTTCAGTAGTTCATTGACCCAATATTTCTTATTTTTTATGTGAAGGAACTTCTGTTTGAGTCAGTATTTTACCCAGTAGTGAATGTTTTAAATACTTCAGTACTGGAGCGTGGAGTTTCTCTGTTTTTCTGTCTCTATCTAAGAGCTCATGTCAGAAACCAATAGATCAGCTCTGGCCTCCTTTAACCCTTTTTTAACTTCTGATGAAAGCTGCAGTCTGGGCTTACAAAAACAGCCAACTTCCCCCAGACACATCCTCCTGGAGACATTCGGTCCCCATAAAGAGGTAAATACACACACATACACACACACATGGCCCAGGCGTCTGGCAGGCACAAGTTCAGGGTCAAAGGCAAAGTCAAGGTGAAACATGGCGTATGAACCTTGCTCTTCAAAACACAGACAGAGAGAAGGAAGGAGAGAGAGAGAGAGAGTGAGAGAGAGAGAGAGAGAGAGAGAGAGAGAGAGAGAGAAAGAGAGAGAGATAGAGAGACAGGCATATTTTCCATTCCTTTCCTGTTAGAGAAGAATGTATATTATGTGTGTGTGTGTGCGTGTGCGTGTGCGTGTGCGTGTGCGTGTGTGTGTGTGTGTGTCCTGCTGTGTTCCAGTCCCGGTCAGGATTTCTCCGATAAGTCCACTCAGCTGCTGGAGAGCCACTTCCTGTTCCCATCAGTCTCTCATCACCTCGAGCTGCTGTGAGTGGCCGCATGTGCCGCCCGTCAAACGGCCGGGATTAAATACACACGCGCTGGCAGAGAAGGACATTCTGGAGACCTCACCTTTTCCACACATCATCTCTCTCTATCTCCCTCTCTCTCTTTTTCTCTCTCTCTCTTTCTCTCTTTTTGTTTCTCTGTCTCTCTCTCTTTCTCGCTCTCTTTCCCTCTTTCTCTCTCTCCCTCTCTCTCTCACCCTTTCCTCTTTCTCTCTCCTTCTCTGTCCCACTCTCTTTCTATAACTCTCTCTCTCTTCCTCTCTCTCTCTCTTTGTCTTAACTTTGTCTCTCTCTCACCCTGTCCCTATCTCTATCACTCTTTCTCTGTCTTTGACTCTGCCTCTCTCTCTGTCTCATCCTCTCTCTCTCTCTTTTTATCACTCTGTTTCTCTCTGTCCTGCTTTCACTCTGTCTTTCTGTCTCTGTCTTTCACCCTATCTCTTATTCACCCTATCTCTCTTTCTTTTTGTATCACTCTGCCTCTCTCTCAGACTATCCTAATACTATCTCTTTTTCTCTTTCTTTGACCCTGTCTCTCTCTCTAGCTCTCATCTCATCTCTCTCTTTCTATTACTCTGTTTCTCTCTCTCTTTCTCTGAATGTGTCGCTCTATCTCTTTCTCTCACCCCCCCCCCCCCCCCCAAAAAAAAACTCTCTCTCTCACTGGTCTGGTTACTGCTCCTTCAGTAATACCGATCCAATCTAATGTAACAGCAAACCCTGATAACTTAATTAGACCGGTTCAGGTCAAAGCTTTAGCCTGTATGACGTGGTCAGCTTACACATTACACTACCGGCCTTCCTCTGGTTAAGCTCCAGTAGGGCTTAGTCCAGCTCTATTAGGCCTTATCTTATATGTTCCAGCCAGGTTCAGCCTAAACCTCTGTTTTAGTCAGGCTAAGCTTCGGAAACCCAAAACCTTCGTCAGATCACGATTATATCTCAGTTAGGCTAGCGGTCTTCGAAGCACTGGTGCACATGTACACGTAGGAATTGCTCTCACCTTGGTGTGAACCATCAAAGCAGACGATTAGAAAGCCGCATTCGAGCAATAAGGCTTGTAATATGAATGGAGCCAAAGTTTCATGTGAACTGTTTGTGCATACAAAGCTATCGAGGTTCCACTGAATGGAACCATGTTTTCCCACCTCCTTATCTTGCGGTGGTCCTGTCGGGTCCTTTTTTTAAACCGGGCCGGCCATTCTGAAGAGGTGAAAGCTAAACTGCATCTACGCATCGACATGAAAGAACAAAGGTGGAAAAACAGAGAAACACGTTTGACCTCTTTACACACCGGGGTCGCAGTGGGACAGCGGCCGCAATAAATCACGCAGAGTCGCCTTCAACGCGCCTGCATGCAGCCACAAAGACGCACGTCTCTCTCCCGAGCAGACAGACACGCTCGCTCACGCACACAGGAAGACGCAGGCGAAAACACACACACACACCTCTGAACGGCGTGGCTGGGTCAGGTCAGAAGGAAGGCCAGGTTTGTCTAGCATGGTCGAAGGGCAGCGCGAGTCGTCTGGCTCCGTGTTTTCTTTCCTCTACTCTCCTTTTCTTCTCTTCTGCAGGGGGAAAAAAGGCAGGATGTGTATATCTGTCAGCGAGCATTCACTGAGTCACCTGTAAGGAAACAACCTCGCCAATAACTGCTGACACAAGCAGCGGAGATCCAGCAACACATCCTTATTTCTGCTACGTGTGCACACATAGAGACCGAGCGGCATAAACACACCTATGCTGAAATGTGCCCAACATCACTGTCCTCTGTTTCCATTACCCAAACACGAGGGGGGGAAATGAAGCAAGGCGTGAACGAGAGTGACCGCTGAGGTGTCCAATGCGTAAATCACCAACACACCCAGCAATGGATGAATCAGGACTGAATTCATGTTCTTGGCCAACTACTCCAATGTACTGGTGATTACATAAATAGACAATTCTGATAATCTGCAACAAGTAAACCAATACGGGCAATGCTCAAGTTCTAAAGTGTGAAGTTCTAGGTAATTAGTACCTGCTCCACAGGTTCTACGTGTTAATGGTGTAAGCATGTGATACAAACTCTACAATACCGGCTACTTAGTTTGGATGAAATGTACTTGGTAGTTACTTGGACTTGTAAAGGTGGTTCTACTGGATACCTACCGTGGTACTTGGAGGTGCTTCCGGTTAACTGTCCTGCTTGAACGTACAGTATGACAACACTGGAATCTAGTCTACGTTTATACCTACCACCCTGTTACTCCAAATAATTGTGAGGTTTCTTACTGTGTCCTTTATCAGTCTAATAGCTAGAACCCTGCTTCATCAGCCTAACAGTTAGAACCCATTTCAGTGCAATTTGGGCTGGTTTTGGAACTGGAGCTGCTCTAGTCTAATGTGTCACTAGAAGACACTAGAAGTCAATAGTCACCCAAATCTTGTTAAATACATGTACCAAAATGCTCTGTGACAATATGCTAGCTTGATGTTGTAGCATCTACTGGCTTGTTGTAGAGCTTTGGGAGGCGTGGCCATAGAGAGTGGTCATGTGCTAAGCCTTATGGCAGGCATCTGTGACTGAAACGTACCTAATAGCATGCAATACCTCCACCAGCACCAATTACAGCTGTGATTGGATTCGGCATGTACTGGAAAAGTTTCTGGATGTAGACCACATCAATGTTCAGACACTCTTGCATCAAGGAATTGGGCAATTGGGCCAGATTTGGTGGATGCCTTCCCTGACACAATTCTGAGGAGAATTCCCTGTAGACTGGGGTTTTAGCCACTGCTGGTAGACCCGTATGACCGTACGCTTCCATACACCTGCAGATTCAGCTACTTCCTTCACACTATGGTTGTTGGTACACCCAAATGCAGTCACTCCTTTTAGCCAATCATTAACATCTGCTTTGGAGCCATTTTCCACACATGGTACGTGATGTTCACTGCACTCTACCACCTCTTCCACCTCAATCTATGAATCCGGTCACTCACACCCCACAGGTTTTTTTGAGCCCCATCATCCTCGTGCAGCGCCATCTGCAGGAGCCTGTAGTTACTACCACCTTAAACACTGGTGCTCATTTTTTGTCACAGTAGTTTACATTCTCTGTAATACTCGTCCGCCCTCGAAACAGTAGCCACAAAAGAACGCATGGTGGCTCAGGAAGGGCATGGAAAGGGGGAACTGGGGGTTGCCAGGTGCCCTCTGTATGACTCCGATGGGAGAAGATCTGCAGCTTTTAAACAGGCTTAAGTCTGGTAGGTGCATCAGAGCCCTGATGTAAAAATACACACTCAGCAATGCATGCAAGTCTTGAAGACAGTCCAGAGAATTCAGCTGCCTATTGTCTCTGATACTCGGAGTCATGTTACACACGGCGTGCCATCACATGGTCCTGCGGAACAATGCTCCGTAAGGCACTGGAGTGGGCTTGGGTCGGGGGGGACGGGGGATCAGGATAATTTCACTGAGGCTTTAACTTTTTCCATAACCAAAGCCCTCCTCTGAGTCCACGAGTCTTGTTATGTGCTTTCCCATCTCGAGGGGTTGGTTCCTAAATTCCTTCTCATTGTTTCTCTTCCCCATCTCTTTTTTCCAGTTCGCCCTCCTTCCTTCATCCCTCTTTCTCAGCTGTTTCGTCTTGTCACAGCGTGACAGCAGCATGTGATGGTAGCATGCCACAGTAACCAAAGCGCTTCAGAAAATGGCCATGCACGTGGGTGTGGGCGAGTGAGAGAAAGGCTAAAAGAAGAGAGAGTAAATGCTTTATTTTAAGTCCACTGTGGATGCTTTGTTGATGCTCACTTTGTCTTTGACTGGCATTCAAGAACCTGTTCAAAGGAGGCTGAATGGAGAATCTATGCCTGTTACCTTTCAACTGAGCACAAGTATGGTACAACCAGGTATATTGAATTCCAATTAAAACTGAGAACAGTGATTTTCTAACCTTTTTTGACCTTTATTACATCAAAAACAACACAACAGCACATTATTTGACATTTTATGGCGTTCGTTTTATTGTTGCTTTCCAGAATAAACTCTTATTTCAATTCAATTTGTAACATATTTCAAAAAAAGTTGGGACAGGAAAGCATGGACTGCTTTGTAATGTTGTCATTCCTTTTCATGACACGTTTCGGTAGTGAAGACACCACATGATTAAACATTTCAGGTGTTATTTTGTCCCATTCATTCACTTATCTTCTGAGTCATTTACCTTCTGGGTCTCAGGGGATGCTGGAGCCTATCCTGCCACTCACTGGAAACACCCTGGACGGGCCACCAGTCCATCTTAGGTTTTAAAATGCACGACACATTTTCTACTGGGGACAGATTAGCACTGACGGCTGGCACTAAAGTCAAGCACCTGCACCCTCATGCTCCATAGCAATGCATGCAGCATGTGGTTTTGCGTTGTCTTGTTGAAGTCTGCTTGGACGTCCCTGGAAAAGATGATCCTGAAAACAACATATGTTGCTTGAAAGTTTCTAATATGTAAATTACCGTTGTTAAGGGGGCTGACACACACACACCTGGTAACCATTTGGATGGTGCTGGAACTTTGGTCTGGAACACATGGTGTACTTTATTAAAATGCTGATTGTTTCTACAATGTAACGGTCCATCCCAGGTGCCTCTGAGCCCAAAGAAGTTGGCAAAGCTTCTGGACAGTGAATATAAGACTTCCTTCTGGTACATGGAGGTTTTAGCTGGCATTTGTGGATCTAACCACATATTGTAGTGCTTGCCAAAGTAACTCTGAGCCCATGTGCCTATCCTAATGCCACCTGAGGGACTGGAAAGCACAGTTACTCAGCTTAGTTTGCACCCTCATCTTTTACATTCTGAAATTCCTCCAGATTCCTCTAGATGTTATGCACCATAGAGGTTGGGATACCCAAATCCCTTCCTGTCTTTCTTTGAGGAACATTGTTTTTAAACATTGCAATCATTTGTTGGCAAACTGGTGACCCTTAGCCCATCTTTGCTCCTAAAGGACAAGGATGCTGCTTTTGTACCAAATCATGATTCAGGTTGAACAAGCAAGTCAAAAGCCAAGCAAGCTCTCTGATTGATTAGGACTTCAGCTGCTAGACTGAATGCCAAACATGTTGGAATAACAGTCAGTGTATAATTAGGAATTGATTCCAACAATCATGTTTTCAACCTTTTCAATGAGTAGGTCACTATAGGCATTCAGAATAGACTTTCCCATTCTGGAAATGGGAAACAAGCAAGTTGTGGTCAGTTTTTAGAAATGACTATAAAATATCATGTAATATTCACCATCACACTGCACCTTCGTACCTCACCCATTATATTGTGGTGCCAGCAAAAAGACATGAGAGAGGGCATGATTTCCCCCATGAGACACGTTCTTTATTCAACACTAGACAAAACGGACATAATCACATGTGGCAAAACCAATGTGGAAGGTCACCAAGAGTCATTTACTTCGACTTCACGTGAGCAATCTCAGCAACATAAATAGCCCCTTTTTTGGAGGGCATGTGCCTCCCATGAGCCATCTTGAATATCTTTTCACACGCCCATGCACCCCCAAGCTTCTCAGAGGCAGCACGACAAGTAGAAAGGCGCTACATAGCTCCCACCCTTCAAAAGTCAAGCCTCCTGGCAGCCTACCAGCCCTAGCCAAGTTGGTGCGATGTGTGCAGTCATGGCCAGCACAAACACCATCTTCACTTAAGGGTTGCTTTCGTACTGCCGTAGCTCCTTCTGAGCTCTGCAAGACGTCTCACAACTAACTGTACCACGCTCTCTGTGGAGCCATGCAGCACTATCCCAACTCTCGCAGTCTCCTGTAGAAGGATAAGTTCGAATCCCACTTTTGAATCCATTGTGTGTATAAGAGAAGACACGAGAACCAACAATTTCCATCACAAGTAGTGCTTTTCATGCAGCACTAGATGGAAAGGTGCATAAATGACACTAAAGGGGCAGGTCACCATGAGCCATCTACTTCTACATCATGGTGACCAGCCCTCCCTCATACACAAATACAGTAACTAAACCTGCACAGACACAAATGACACAACAGCACCACATATACACACACCTTTGACTAATAAACAGTAAGTTATCAACAATGAACAACCAATTTTCAAGTATCACACGCCTCCCATGAGCCTCCTCGCATGGTCCTTTGCATGGCCACACCTCCAGCCCTTTTCAGACACAGTGTAGTCATTCATTCTCTAAGCTGCTTATCCTTCTAGGTCATGGAGTGCTGCTGGAGCCTATCCCAGAACTCTTTGGGCAGAAGGCAGGAAACACCCTGGACAGGCCGCCAGTCCATCACAGGGCAGACACACACATACACACTCACACCTAGGGGGCAATTTAGCATCTTTCATTTACCTGCCAGCATGTCTTTGGACTGTGGGAGGAAACCCACGCAGACATGGGGAGAACAAACAAAGTCCACACAGAAAGGACCCCGGATGCCCCAGCTGGGAATCGAACCCAGTCCTTGCTTGCTGTGAGACGACAGAGCTATAATTTAACATGCAAAATGTTATATACACTCATCATCAATAGAATAGCTGCACCCAGAAGGAAGTGTGGGATTGCAGTGCTATTAGGAAGGAAGATAAAGGTCACCAGGGACAATAAATGATGATACATTTAGACTGATATGGGTAATATTTATTGAGCTGCACATACAGAAGTAGTGTCTCTCAGTATGGCTAATGCAGTATGCCAGACGTCTCGCATGGAGCTGTAGAGGTTCCTAATGGTGTCCTGTGATAATTCATCCCATGCAGCTTGAATATTCTCACACAGCTCCTGCAGATGTTGCAGTAGGGGTGGAGGTGGAGTGACACCAAACCTTCTGGACATGTGATGTGTGATAACAAACCGTTCATCTTGGTGCTGACCACGGTGCCTCCACACACAGATTCGTTGGCCGTCTCCACCAAGACAAAAGCGTGACTCATCACTGTAGATGACCCTCTGCCATTCTGAGTCACTCCATGACAGTCTGGCACGACACCATTGCACTCTTTGGTGACGTTGACGTGGTGTTATGGACAGTCGTTGTAACGGTCTGCGTGCATGTAGTCCTGCGTGGTGCAGCCGTCTGCCAGTGGTGCTGGCACTAACAGGATGACTCATGGAGGACACCACTGCTCGCTGAATGTCTGCAATCGTGGCTGTTGAATGTGAAACTTGAATCATTTGTACGTCTCTTTGGGTGCAACTATTCTTTTGATGATGAGTGTATAATTAAAATCAACTAAAATAAAAATCAACTCATAACTTCATAACAGAAGTGTAACCAGCTGCTTCCTTCCTCTGTTAAATCTACACCTGTGTTAATATCATTCACAATAACCATAATTAATGTTGACATATTTCCAGTTTGTGAGTCAACCAGCCCTGCGGCTTCTTTTTTTCAAGTGTAAACACACATAACGCAGATGTAAACATGCGTGAGTGTCACGCGGCGTGATATCTTCATTTCTGATATGGAAGCATGTGCAGATTATCATACTAATGTCTCTCCATTGTTTACGAAAGCACTCAGAAACTCTTAGGAGCTCTTCATCCTTCCCCCATTACTGCCATTTAGCGTGCGCACGCACACCAAGCGCGCGCCGAGCCATTATCAGCTCTTATCCGCTGTAAGTCTCTGAGACTGTCAGGAAAATGGCACGCTGTTGCTTAGGAGCTCGGTTAAGACAGACACAATTACTCAAATACGGTAGGACAGATGCCTCTCTCTCTCTCTCTCTCTCTCTTCCTCGCTCTCTCTCTATCTTTCTCTCTCTCTCTTCCCCTCTCTCTGTCTCTCTCTCTCACTGTCTGTGGTTTTTAAGTATTAGAAGGTCAACAGCTGGTTGCTTATCCCGACTTGAATGCATTAACCTTGCAGGCCCTTTTTTGTGCAGAGACAGAGAGAGAGGGAGAGTGGGAGAAAGGGAGAGAATGAAAGAGTAAATGAGTGAAAGAGTGAAAGTGGAATAAAGAGTAAGTGAGGTAAGAAAGAAAGAGGAATGAGAAAGAGAAGGAAGTGAGGGATAGACAGTTAAGAGACAGAGAATAATGAGAGAGAAGGTAGATAGAGATAGAGATAGAGTGAGAGATAAGAAAGAAAGATAGACAGAGAAAGATAAGTGAGTGTGGGAGAGAGAAAGAAGGAAAATTAGCAAGAGAAAGAAAAACAGCACAAAAGTGAGTGAGGGAAGAAAAGAAAAAGAGAGAACCCAGGCAGATCAAGGATGAATAAAGAGAAAGGAAGACAGTGAGAGAGAGAAAGAAGAGAAAAAAGCCAGACAGAAAGAGAAAGAGAGGGCAAAAAGAAGTAGAGAGAGAAGGGGGAGAAATATAGAGAGAAAAATGAGGAAAAGAAAAAGGAAAAGGGAAAGAAGAGAGGAGTACAGAGTGAATTAGGGATGAAAGAAAGAGGGATAAGACAGAAGGAAGAGAGAAAGAGAAAAGAGAGAGAGAGAAAGAGAGAAAAAAGAACAGCAAGAGGAAATGAGGAAACACGAGGGAAGACAAAGAGAGATATAAGAGGGAAAGAAGAGAGAAAGAGAAGAAAAGAGAAAAAAGAGAAAGATAAAAACAGAAGACAGAAAAAAATAATAAGAGAGATTTAGAGAGAGAGAAAAGAGAAAGAAGAGGGGAATAAAAAGGAAAAGGAGAGGGGAGTATAGAGGAATAAGGGAAGAAAGAATGAGAGGGAACAGAGAGAGAAAGCAATAGGGGAAAGATACACAAGACAGAGAGAGAGAGAGAGGACAACAGAAGACAGATTCTTTCGGTCCCCCCTCTCTCTCTCTCCCTCTCTCTCTCTCTCTCTCTCTTTCTCTCTCTATTGGTCTCGTTCCCTTTCATCCTGCTTCCCTCTCAAAAAGAGAGTGAGAGAGATGTAGAAAGAAGAGGGGGATAGAAAGGAAAAGGACAGAGAGGTATAGAATGGCTTAAAGAGGGTAGAGAAAGATGAACAGCAAGAAGAAAAAAATGAGGTGAAGTGAGACAGAAGAAAGAGCGTGATGGGAGAGAAAGAAAAAACAGACAACCAGAAAGAGAGACAGAGAAAATAAGAGGAAGAGAGAAGTAAAGAGAGAGAACGAGAAAAGAAAGAGAGATTGAGGAGGAGAAAGAAAAGGTGTGGCTTCTCTGGAGAGAAAGAGAAAGAAATGTTTGAGAGAGATAATAAGAATAAAATAGGACAGGGTAACAACAACAACAACAACAACAACAACAATAATAATAATAATAGTAATAATCATTTCAAGTCATTTTGTATATGCGCTAGTCACTCAGCTCTGTAGAAGAGGAGCTGAACCTGCTGCTCCTGCAGCTGTACACTGTATGGAGAGGAGCAGGTAACACATCAGAGCACTAGTCTTCGATTACATACACAAAGAGTCTTTTTGAACTCCTCAAGTAAACATGGCCATGAACACACCCACACTCCTCTCATCTGCTCCGAACACACACGCTCGCTCACTCACTCACGCTTAACCCAACCTGATATCATCGCTCTTCTCCTCTAATCTCCTCTCATCTCCTCCTAATACCGCCATGTGTACCATCTGAATCATTCATTACTGAGAAGAAAACACACAGAAATACCCACACAAAACAAACACCAGGTAAGACTAAACCGGCCAGCTTCAAGGCTGAATGTGTGCTGGGATCTGCTGCGGCCTCCGTCGTCTTTCTGACCGCGTGTGTGTGTGTGTACTCAGTATTGGGTTGTGTGTGCTCAGGTTGGCTCTGTATTCAGATCACAATGGAAACAGGTGGTTCAAAGTTTACCTGTTGACGCAGGCTTAAATGTACACGCAGCTGCAACAAGCTGCAAGTCACATCATGCCAGTCCGAGTCTTGAGTCTCAGAGGTGCAAGTCTGAGTTGTGTCTCAAATGTCTGGGGTGCAAGTCTAAGTCAACTCTCAAGTCTCATGGCACGTCTCAAGTCTCAAGTTTGAGTCAAGTCCTGAGTCTCTGTTGACACAAGTTTCAGCCAAGTCTTGAGTCAAGTTCTGAAGTGCATGTCTGGGTTGAGTCTCAAGTATGAGTCAGGTCAAGTCTCTGGCATGAGAGTCTGAGTGAAGTTTCAAGTCTCTAAATGCAAGTCTGAGTCAAGTCTCGAGTCTCTGTGGTGTGAGTTTGACTCAAGTCCTGAGTCCCTGGGGTCCAAGACAAAGTCAAGTCTTAACTCTCCTGGGTGCAATTGAGTCTCTGGAGTGTGAGAGAGAGCCAGGTCTTGAGTTTCTAGCATTTTAGTCTGAGTCAGACCTTAAGTATCTGGGATATGAGCTTAAGTCAAGTCTCAAATCGCTGGGGTACAAGTCTGAGTCAAGCCTTGGGGGAACAAGTCTCTTGGGTTTGAGTCCAAGTTGAGTCTCAAGTGTGCAAGGGTGGAAGTCTAAGTCAAGTCTAGAGTCTCTGGAGTGTGAGCCATAGTCGAGTCTCAAGTCTCTTGAGAGTGAGTCTGAGGCAAGTCTGGAGGCTCTGGATTGTGGGTCATAGTCAAGTCTGTATGGTACAAGTCTCACTTGAGTTATGAGACTCTTAGGTTTGAGTCAAGGCTTAAGTCTCTGGGGTGCGATTGAGTCTCTGGGGAGCTTGTTATGAATCCCTGGAGTGTGAACCTAAATTAAGCCTCAAGTCTCTGGCAAGTCTAGAGTCTCTGGAGTGTGAGTCATAGTCGAGTCTCAAGTCCCTGGAATGCGAGTCCAAAGCAAGTCTCGAGCATCTGGAGTTTGAGTCATAGTCATGTCTTAATGCTCTGGAGTGCAACTGAATCTCCGAGGTCCAAGTTCAGTTTAAATCTCATATGTTGTAGTCTGAGTGTCTTAAGTGTGTTCAAGGCCATGTTGAGACTCAAGTGTGCAAGGGTGGAAGTCCAAGCCAAGTCCCGAATCTCTGGAGTGTGAGTCACAGTCATGTCTTGAATCTGAGTGGTACAAGTATGACTTGAGTCTTTGGGGTGCAAATCAGTCTCTCAGGAGCTTGTTATGATCTGCAGGAGCAGGAGGCTTAGATCTTCTACTAGAGAGCTTTCATATTTAATACTATCCAGAGTTCAGAGTGTCCAAAAATGAACCAGACAAAGTAAACAAGTGAAGACAAAGAAAAGAAGAGAGGAAAATGTCAAATGAAAGAGAGAGGGGAGGTCTATTAGGATTACAAATTGATGGACCCTCTCCCACTTCATCCGCAGTTTACACCCAGACATAATCCCCATAAAAATCTGATGCTAAACAGAAGAATCTCTACATTCATTAGAAACACACACACACACACACACACACACATACAACCATACACACACTGTTCGGTCAGTCACGGACACCAAGCAGAAGTGCCTTAATCACCGTTCAAACATACTTGCTCTCTCAGATGGATGGACTCACTTAAGTGGATTTGGTTTGAGCCGGGCAGACGCTGGGCATTTAAGAGGAGGAGAATCTGCATGTTCTTAATTCTGATCTCCTCTCAGCTCCTCTCAGCTCCCTAAGCCCCCTTTAGCTCTTAATTCCCACCACACAACGGCTTTACGAGCCCTTTCTTTCAGACGGACCTTGCAAACACATAACACACGATCACTGTCCTTCGCAACCCTGAATTAATACTCTGTTTGAAATCCCATAATGTGGTAGAGTTCAATATGGTGTACATTGGAGAGATAGAGTGAGAGAGAGAAAGAGAGGACAGTGCTTAATTCTTACACTAATCTGTGAAAGGCTTTTATGCTGGAAGTGAAGCCGGGCTGATCTGGCCTTGTCTTCGTTTTAGTTCTGCTGCGGATCTGACTGACTCTGTGGTGGGTTATGCCGATTCCGACGAGCCTCGGAAATCCCTGCAATTACATGCTTCCATTCACGCTGAGACAATGGGCTTAAGAAAGACCAGGAAACGTGTCTTTATTGACTTCGATGGGTTCTGAATAGATGCAGCTGAATGTGTCCTCCAGGGGAGATGATGAGATGTCCAGGTACAGCATCATCTTGCAATGTAATCATAGGACACTATATGAAAGTGAAATGAATGCACATGCACAAACAAAGGAACCTGTGAAAAATCAGACTCAAGCTAAAATGTCAATGATTATCCATTTACCCCAAGTGCCATCGACCAGCCAAGATACACTATACTGCCAAAAGTATTCGCTCGTCACATGCATATGTACTTGAGCAACATCCCATTCCTAATCCATAGGGTTTGATATGATGTCGTCCCACCTTTTGCAGCTATAACAGCTTCAACTCTTCTGGGAAGGCTTTCCACAAGGTTTAGGAATGTGCTTATGGGAATTTTTGACCATTCTTCCAGAAGCATATTTGTGAGGTCAGACACTGATGTTGGACGAGAAGGCCTGGCTCGCAGTCTCCGCTTTAATGCATCCCAAAGGTGTTCTAGGTCAGGACTCTGTGCAGGCCAGTCAAGTTCTTCTACACCAAACTCGCTCATCCATGTCTTCATGGACCTTGCTTTGTGCACTGGTGCGCAGTCATGTTGGAACAGGAAGCGGTCGTCCCCAAACTGTTCCCACAAAGTTGGGAGCATGAAATCATAAAAACCAAAGATTATTTAATTAACAGCGCAATGGATTTTTGTGACATCACACAGCAATACAGAGATCTGTTGTGGTGAGGTGGTAACACAAGGTGCGTGTATATCGTGTACTAACAGTCTCAGACATGGTTCAGCCAGTCAGACCTTTAGGACCAGAACTATCCATTTCATGGAAACACATTTTAGACTTTCCTAATTCCATTGAGGCAGCAGTTTGGGGAAGACCTTTTCCCTTGTTTTAGCAGGACGGTGCCTCTGTGCAAGAAGTGAGCTTCATAAAGACATGGGTTGATGAGATTGAACTCTAGTGGTCTGCACAGAGCCCAGACCTCGACCCCAATGAACACCTTTGGAATGAACTGGAACGCTGATTGTACAGCAGGCCTTGTCCAACATCAGTGCCTGACCTCACAAGTTCGCTTTTGACTGAATAGCCAGAAACTCCCACAGACCACACTCCCAAGTCTTGTGTAAAGCCTTAACAGGCTGGACGGAGACTGTTAGTGATGCCATATTAATGCCCACAGAGCTACCAATGAATATTCCATTGGCCTTGCAAATGGCCACGGATGATCCTCAGAACACTCGGAGCTTGTATCAGCAACAAGCTAACAAAACCGTGGCAGGAGTTGCTGTTCAAAGGCACCTTTTCTTTCTGCTGAGAGTTGAGAAGCTACGGCTTGCGGCCTCCTCACAGGCCGCTCTGGTCATCTGCCTTTGTCCAGCCCTGCAGTTCCAGGAGGCTAATCCTAATATTCAATATTCCACATAAGTCTCGCTCCGTGTTTCTTAGCGGAAGTGGGGGGCATAAGTGTCAACGGAGGGTATCAGTGGCAGTAGAATCCCCTCTCCTCAGGGCATTACAACCTCTTATCTCTTAATAAAACCCCACCTCCAGGCACCACTACCATCTCCCCCGCCCCACACGCAGAGGTCATGTGATATCCAAGCCCCTCGACTTACTGATGAAGACTAAACCCAGAATCCAGGCCCTTGGGGTGGATAAACAAATTAATCCAAAGTACCCCTCCTTTCTCCCCCTCCCGACTCTTGGCCGATTACTCAGACTCCCCCGTGTCCAGCGCCGTTAGCCAGTTTTGCCGGAGATAATTAGCCATAAGCTGCATTGTCAGGAAAAGAAAAGGATGCTGTTTTTGGCAGCAGTTATGCTAAACGCTAACATTAACCAAGAACAAGCACTCCCAGCGCCACCCCTCTCAATTTGTTTTCCTTTGCTCCTCTAAAAAGTTGGACAGATGCATTCAGTTCTTCTGGACTTGCGTCCTTGAACAAAGTTCCAGCAATGGCTAAGCACATGGAGATAAAAGTCAAAGTGTTAGGTAGGAACGGGGTGTTACTGCTATTCATCCACATAGTCTCATGGCTAGGAAGTGCTAAGAAGAACATTTACAGAAAGTCACAGTCATATTTATGCCATATGTTTATAAGACATTGGGATCTTTCCCGACTTACTGTATATGCATGTGGATATTTCTAAATTACAGTTCTCAGTTCTGAAGATCAGCATTTCTTTCACCTTTAATGTGTTCTAGAAATTAATTAGCAACTTCAGTAAATTATTTAGTATCTACAATACATTTGGTAACTCCTGTAAATTACTCAGTACTTCACCCTATGAATTAGTAAATGAATACTATAATCAGTTCACTACTACGTACTATGAATTATTTAAACTACTATCAAAAACTACTATCAATTACCATACAGTACTATGATAAATTATTCAGTAACTACTATGAAGTATACAGTAACTACTAACAACTCTAAACGATTTAGTTACTGCTATGAATTATTCAGTAATTACTATAAATTATTCAGTAACTAATACACATTATTCAGTAACAACTATGAATTATTCAATCACTGATATAAATTATTTAGTAACTACAGTGAAGTACTGTATATAGTTACTACTAACTACTCTAAATTATTTAGTAACTGCTATGAATTATTTAGTAAGTCCTATAAATTACTAAATTGCTACAATAAATTATTCAGTAACTACTATGAATTGTTGAGTAACTACTATGAATAATTCAGTAATTACTATAAAATATCCAATAGCTACTATAAATTATTCAGTATTATGAATAATTCAGTAACTACTGTGAATTGTTGACTATAAATACAAATACAGACTATAAAAAGACTATAAATATATAAATAATTACTGTCTACTGTGAATGATCCAGTAACTACTATAAATTATTCAGTACTATGAGTAACTCAGTAACTACTATGAATTGTTGAGTAAAGACTGTAAATGTATAAATAATTACTGTCTACTGTGAATGATCCAGTAACTACTATGAATTATTCAGTAATTATTAGCTAGTTATGAGAGTGTGCATCCACATTCAGGCCCTTCGGGGTTTAATGGTTAAAGAAGATATTTAAAACTGAACTTGATTTTTTTTTTAAATTATTATTTCTTTACTGTGGCGTCCCCTCGAATGATACGATTGGTAAGTACCTGCTCATCATACAGTCGGCCCATCTAATGCAAACAGCATCTAATAATGATCTGCGTATAAAATAAAAAAATGTTTCATGTTAAATATATCAGTTCGACATTTCGGTCTGAAACGCGTTTCTGCTTCTGCGGAAATTCTTGCATATTAATGTTTTAGTCATAAGGTCGGCTTGATTGAATTGTTGTCTTTTATCTGTCCGTGTATGCGCTTTAATCTCTTCTCTTTCATCATCAAGACCCTCTTTCACTCACTCCGTTTCTTCTTTTGTGCTTTTTTTTTGCTATCTTTGATTAAAATTGATTGCGATGCCACAGCCACTTGGCAGGAGAAGGCGCCGGTTTTGTGTTGTTTAGTGAGTGTGTGTGTGTGTGTGTGTGTGTCCCTCTATCTACCACACCACACAACTTGGCATGTGTCATTCATTTATTATTGATAGCGGCACAGCTGGCATTAGAGCCGGGCCACTATTGTTCGCATCGTCTCGACTCCGTATTTGGGAAATAGTCAAATTCCCAGAATGCACAGGTGTCAAATCTGCATTCCAAACAGACTTTGAGACCTGCACACACATCCGAATAGGCCGCTCTGATTCACGGACTGATAATCCTCCCACTGCTGGAGACATCACAGCACTCAAACTGGGTCAAATTCCTATCGATCTGACCAACTACAAACGGAAACATTAACTTCACCCCAGTATGAGCTGTTATAGCAGAAGGGTTCGGCAAACTTCAGCATGTTTCATATACACCCATCATCAAAAGAATAGCTGCACCTGGAAGGAAGTGTCGGAATGCTATTGGGAAGGAAGATAAAGGTTACCAGAAACAATAAATTATGATAAATTTCTCAGTATAGCGTTGGGCCGCCATGCCAGACGTCTCAGCATGGAGTTGTAGAGGTTCCTAATGGTGTCCTGTGATAATCCATCCCATGTAGCTTGAATATCCTCACACAGTTCCTGCAGATTGTGTGGTAGGGGTGGAGGTGGAGTGACACCAGACCTTCTGGACGTGTGACGCGTGACAACAAACCACTCATCCTGGCGCTGACCACGGTGCCTTCACACACGCATTCGTTGGTCGTCTCCACCAAGAAAAAAGCGGGACTCGTCACTGAAGATGACCCGCTGCCATTCTGAGTCACGCCATGAAAGCCCGGCACAACACCACTGCAGTCTTTGGTGATGTTGACGTGGTGTTAAGGGCAGTCACCATAACGGTCTGCGTGCATGTAGTCCTGCGTGGTGCAGCCATCTGCCAGTGGTGCTACACTAACAGGATGACTCATGGAGGGCATCACTGCTCGCTGAATGTCGGCAATCGTGGCTGTTGGGTCGGTCAGGTACAGTGTTAAGGCTCGCCCTTGCTTATGTCACATGCACAGCCGAGCATGAAACTTGAACCATTTGTATGTCTCATGATGTCAAACCTACCCACCAATGATGCAACTGTCCCATTAAACAAACATGGTGGACAAATGGTCACTCTGGTCTACGATGCCAGAATGTAGCTGCTGCACTATTTAAGGTGGAACAGGGAAATGTGAACAAGAAGGAGGCAAATAAAAAGCTTCCTCAGCCTCATATGAGATCAGAGCCCCACCAAAACATACAGCATGCTAGCCATAGTTGCCCACACTATACCACTACCTCCGCCATGCTTCACAGATGAGGTGATGAGCAGTTCCTTCCCTCAACCGTACTCTTCTCTTCCTATCACTGTGGTACCAGTTGATCTTGGTCTCGTCTGTCCTTCTAGACGTTGCTGGGGAACTCTGTCCACCTGGTCTCGCTGGGTGGAGTCGGTGCGGGTCGGTAGGGGGTGTGTGTTCAGGTCATTAAGGTAATAAATGCGTTAATTGTGTGTTTGCAGCAGTTGTGTCCTCAATTTCACTGTTTTATCACGTCCTTATTAAACAGACAGAAACCTGTTCTCCTCCGCTTCTCTTCGCCACCCCTCTCTCTCTCTCTCTCTCTCTCTCTCTCTCTCTCTCTCTCTCTGTTACGCTCTCTCTCTCACACACTCACTCTCACATTCACTCTCTCTCTCACTCTCTCACACTCACTCTCTCATTCTCTCACTCTTTTGCTTTTTCTCTCCGTTTCTGTCTTTCTTGTTTTTCTCTCTCTCTCTCTTATTCTATTCTCTCCCTCTTTCTCAGTCTTTTTTCTGTCTTTCTGTCTTCTTTTTCTCCCTTTCCCTTTCTTTCCCTCAGTACCTCTGTCTCTCTTCATCAATCCATCCATCACTTTTTCTTATTCCCTCAGTCTCTTTTTCTGTCTCTCACTCCCTCTCTCTCTCCATCAATCTCTCGTTTTTCCTCTTTGTCTTACCATCTTTCCCTCAATGCCTGCCTTGTTCTAAATTGCATTTCTTTTTCTTCCACTTTTTTTCTTTCCTTCTTTCTCTGTTTCTGTTGTTTCTTTCTGTCGTTCTTGCTTTCTCTCCTCTCTCTCTTTCCATCTTCCCTCACTTTTCCCTTTTTTCCAACACCCCATCTCTCTCTCTCTCTCTCTCTCTCTATGTCAATCCCTCATGTTTCTCTCGTTCATTTTTTCCTTTCGTATGCCTCTCTCTCAGTTGTTATTGTCTCTGTTTCAGTCTTTCTTGTTCTTTCTATCAGTTCTTCTTTTTTATTTCTCTTTCCTTCATTCCTTCAGTGCCTCTATTATTCTGTTCTATATTCTATATTCATCTTTCTCTCTTCCACTCTTTTTCTCTTTCTTTCGTTCTCTCGCTGTCTTTCCAACAAATCCCCTCCTCTAGCTCTCTCTCTATCCAACAACCCGCTTCTCTCTTTTTATATTCTCTTTCTCTGTCCTTCATTCTCTCTCTGCCTCTTTCCAACAACTTCCCACTTCTCTCACTGTATCTCCCTCTCCCTCCATCACCCCCTTCTTTCTTTCTATCTTCTCATTCTCTCTCCTTCATTCTCCCTCTTTCCAACAATTCCCCCCTCCTCTCTCTCTCTCTCTCTCTCTCTCTCTCTCTCTNTTCTCTCTCGTTCATTCTCTCTCAATCTTTCCAACAATTCCTGATTCCCTTCTCTCTCTCTCTTTCTCTCTCTCTCTCTCTCTCCAGTAACCCTCTACTCTATTTTATCTTCTCTTTCTCTCTCCTTCATTCTCTCTCCCTCTTTCCAACAATTCCTGATTCCCTTCTTTCTCTCTCTCTCTCTCTCTCTCTCTCTCTCTGTCTCTGTCTCTCTCTCTCTCCAGTAACCCCCTTCTCTATTTCTATCTTTTCTTTCTCTCTCCTTCATTCTCTCTCCCTCTTTCCAACAATTCCCCCCTCACCCTTCGCTCTCTCTCCAACAACCCCCTTCTCTATTTCTATTTTCTCTTTCTCCTTCATTCCCTCTCCCTCTTTCAAACAACTCCCCTATTCTCTCACTGTAGCTTTCTCTCTCTCTCTCTCTCTCTCTCTCTCTCTCTCTCTCTCTCTCTCTGTATCTCTGTAAGCTTTCAAAGCTGCTTTTTCCCTACCAAATGCAAGTCACCGTGAAAAATGCGCTGGTCCAATATTTACGCAGAAGTGTGTGTGTGTGTCTGTGAGTGTGTTCATGTGTGTGTGTGTGTCTGTGTGTCTGTGTGTCTGTGTGTGTGTGTGAGAGGCAGATAGCCGATCAGTGTTTGAGTTTGGCTTCCCATGCCCTCTATAGCCTGTTTAGCGTATTGATTGATTTGGCAAGAAAAACTGGGTCCCCTCAGCAGTGACCAAGGTCATCACACGCACTCGTCCCTCTATCACGCCCTCGCTGCTCTCCGAACACTGCCAGAGTCAGTTAATCTCACACACTCACACACAAACACACACTCACGCTCATGCTAAGGGGAAACCATCTACCATCGTGGGAATGGTGGGTCAGTACTCATTGTTTACATCGGCATGAGAGCACATGGGAAGTTGTACATGTTCATTTCTGTAAATGAATGAAAGAAAGAAAGAAAGAAAGAAAGAAAGAAAGAAAGAAAGAAAGAGGCTGGAAGTGAATGAGAGTGTGTGTAGATACAGGTCCAGCAAAAAGTAAGTGAACCATTCGGAGTTACCTGGACTTCTGCACTGATCACTAATACACTACACTAATAACACACACACTACAGTACGCACACACACACACACACACACACACAGTACACACAAACACACTACAGTATACACACACACAGTACACACACACACTACAGTACACACACGTATACACACTACAGTACACACATACAGTACACACAAACACACTACAGTACACACACGCACACACACACACACAGTACACACACACACACACACACTACAGTACACACATACAGTACACACACACACATACTATAGTATACACACAGAAACACACTACAGTACACACACACACACACACACACACATACACACACAGAGAGAGAGAGAGAGCTGCACTGTTCATGTCTCCTACTGAGAACACTGAGTGACATCAGGAGGCGCCCACTGAAAAAAGGAGAGATTTATTTTTCCTCCTCCTTTCTTATGCGAGTGGTTTATCCTACACCTCCTCAGAATTACCTCCTGAAACATGAACACCATGTACTGAACCGCTGCTTGAACTGAGACTCAGATACATGAAGGGTGTCTGTACAGCACTGTATGTAGCACTAAAAAGCCCCACTGCTATTATGAGTTAAAAAACCTTTTTTGGTTCTGTATAGAACCCTTACTGCTGGGACTGAAATAAAGAGGCCGCTGAGCATGTAAGAGAGAGAGAGCGTAGCTCTGCTGTATGATCAATGCTATCGACACACACACTCATCAGAACAGCCAATACATTCAGCATTTCCCCACCAGCACCAACACACAGAGCTCTCTCCCTCTATGTCTCTGTCTCTCTCCATTCACACTCTTCTCGCTTTTTCTCCCTCTCTCTCTCACACACACGTACACAGAGATCTCTCTCTCCATTCACATTCTCCTCTCTCTTTCTCTCTCTCTCTACAGTCATGCTCCCCTACTCTCTCTCTCATTCCCTATTTTTTCTCCTTGTCGTCTCTTTCCTTTCTCTTGCACTCTATCATCCTTTCAGCACCTCTCCACACTGTTACATCACACTCCACCCCACCCTTCTCCCTTCTTTGACCGAGACCATCACTGAAACCTGTTTTATCACTTTTTCTTCTCCTTCCTTCTTCTTGTTTTGCCCTCTTCCCTTTACTCAGTCTCCCTCCACCACAGATTCATTACTTCTATAGTCTTCTTTGTACTGCCCCCTCAGCAGCACAGCCCACTGGCCATTAACAGTACTGTAGTGCAAAATGCTGTTCACTCAGCTCTACACACACACACACACACACACACACACAGACACACACACACACACACACACATATACATATACATACATTTATATCATCACTCTCCAAAGAAAAACATCTCCATCTTTGTGACTGGAACAACTGAAATGGCCCAAAATCGCTTGGAGAAAAGTCCATTGACTTACATTGAAATTAAATCAGTTTTTTTTTTAAATCAGGATTTTGCCATTTTGGAGATACTAGTTTTTCTTTGAACAGAATATATATTATATTAACCAGGAATCTTAAGCCCAAAGACCAAAGTCAAGCCTGTCCAAAAGGAAAAGAGCTGAGCGACATTCCGAAGTTATCTGGCAAACTGAGAAATCCTGCTTTGTGGAATACCCCCCAGGTCATATGGCATGTTTTGTTGATATTCTAAGTGTAAATAAGTTACAGAGTTCTGCACATGTCTGTAAATTTACTGGATTTAAAAATAATAAAACATAAACTGTGCTGTATGTAAACGTTATGGCACATTTTAAATAATTAATATATCAACTTATATTCAATAACATATATTGAATAAAATACATATATTCAATACAGATATATATATATATATATATATATATGACTGCATATATTCTGCTGAAATGTTGGCACTAATTATGTTTTTGGCTCCAGACCTCCACCTCCACATGCATGCTTTCTCTGGAGTGTAATTTCCCTGTACTTCAGTTTTCTGCTGCTTGTAGTTAATACAGGTCATTCCTCCGTGCTCTGAGGAACCATGTGGTGATCTATCATCTGTGTGGTGTTCTTTGTTTCAGGCAAGGCTCGATATGTGCCCTGCACTAGACAGCAGGGTATACGGAGTACAGTGAGAGTATACAGTGCAGAGAGCAGGGACGGAAACACAGGGCTGCTTTTCACGTCACTGTTTGTTTTGACTCACTCTGAAGCACCTGCCAATCTTAGGCCTGGTATTAAAAATACAAGGCATGCTGGGAAATCAGGGAGGGGGTCTGACGATAACAAGCCTCCATCTGTGATGTCATCTCTGTCTTATCATACCCTCACACTCGCAAATTTTCCAGCCTTCAAATCCACACACACACACACACACATACAGGTACACATGGAAAGATACACACACACACACACACTGATAGCTTTGTTTATATACTTTGTCAGGACATACATTCGTTGGTCGTCTCCACCAAGACAAAAGCGGAACTCGTCACTGAAGACGACCCGCTGCCATTCTGAGTCACTCCATGACAGTCTGGCACGACACCATTGCAGTCTTTGGTGACGGTGATGTGGTGTTAAGGGCAGTCGTTGTAACGATCTGCGTGCAAGTAGTCCTGCGTCATGCAACCATCTGCCAACGGTGCTGGCACTAACAGGATGACTCATGGGGGACATCACTGCTCACTGAATGTCTGCAGTCGTGGCTGTTGGGTCAGTCAGGTACAGAGATAAGACCATCCTTGCTTACGTCACATGCACAGCCGAGCGTGAAACTTTGCATGTCTCACGATATCAAATCTACCCACCAAGTTTCATTCCTGTCGGTTCATATATTTAAAATCATTTAAATGTGACAATATATGTTGCAATATACTGTATATGTTGCTAATATCCCAAATATACCTTGTATGTTATATATGCTAGTACATGCTTGTACAAGGCACTTTACACAGTCAGTTGTGGGTTAGTAACACACACACACACACACACACACACACACACATGCAGAAATAGCCCCACGTGCACATGGACAGACACCTAAACACACACTAACAAGACACCAGACAAGCTCAGTAGGGACAGTCAGTTTACGAGGACGAACGCTACATGACCGTCAGCTTCTTAACCTGGCGTCCATCTCATTTGGACTTGGACTGGACTTGATCACGCCCACATTAGGAACTGCTCTTGACCCGGCCAAGGGGCTTGGGCTTGACCTAGACCTAGTCTAGAAATTGGTCTTGATCCAGTTTTGCCCACATTTGGACCTGGTCTTGACTTGATCTCATCCACTTTTGGATTTGGTCTTGACTTGATCTCACCCTAATTTGGACTTGGTCTTGACTTGATCCAACCCTCATTTGGATTTGGTCTTGACCCAGTCTTGCTACCACAGTGGCTTGAGCTTGACCCAGTCTTGCCCTCTTTTGGACTTGGTCCTGACCCATTCTCACTGTGATTTGGTCCTAGTCTTGACTCAGCTTCACTGTCATTTAGACTCAGTCTTGACCCTACCTCACCCTCATTTCGGCTCGATCTTAACCTGACTTAGCATGTCTTTACCTCATTGTGGCTTGGCCTTGATTTATGCTTGATTTATGCATTTATACTTGGTCTTGACCCGGTCCCACTCTCTTTTGGGCTCTGCCTTGATTTGGTCTTGGCCTGCTCAGTTTGACTACAGTCATATATGTAAATGAGGAGAACCTTTTTTTGAGTTTAAAGAACCTCCACATAATGTAAATGTATACAGTAATATTCTACAGCTGAATCCACACCGTTATAATTAATAGTGTACCTGTTTTGGTTTTATCTTGTTTGTTTGTTTGTTTGTTTATTTGCTTGTTGTAATAGTAAAGGCACCCTGCCAGCTGCCACCTTTTTTTAATTGTTGGATGTTGTGTGCTCATGCATGCGCGTTTGTGAGTGTGAGAGAGAGAGTGTTGGAGGAGGGGTGAGGTTAGACACTGGGCTGAGTGGCCTGGAGTGAGGTTAGCCAAAGGAGAAACAAGCAAGGACACTCTTTCTCTCTCTCTTTCTCTTTCCCTTTCCCTCACTCTTTCTCTCTCTCTCTGCCAGGTAAATTGCGTTGTGCCAGCCTGTGTGAAGTCACCCCCTTTTTTCGGTGTGCGTGTGAGTGTGTACGCGTGTGTGTGCATGTGTGTACATGTGTGTGTGTCTGGTTCCAGGGGCACCGAACGGTGGAAATAATTACAACAGTTTCGGTTCACACCCAAACACTAAAACGCTCTGCTCTGCCCATCATCTGTCCACAGAAAGCACAAACACAAACAAGGGAGGGTTCACCTCACAAAACAGGACACCTGAGTTACCCAGATCTTTTATAGCGATTCAGCACAAAAAACAACCCAAATTTAGTCAATCAACTAAGATGGGCTCAATGCCCTTAAATTTGCTTCCTTAGTTTTGCACTGGAGGTACAAGTCTAAACGTTAATGGGAGCTTGTGCTAAACCAGTTAGTGCTGTGCAAACCTTATACACTCATCATCAGAAAAATAGTTGCACCCAGAAGGAATCAACCAACAGGAATGAAACTTGGTGCTGGTATGGTGGTACCGTGAAGTGAACTGCTGGTATGGTGGTACTGTGAGTGAAGTACTGGTATGGTGGTACCATGAGTGAAGTGCTGGTATGGCGGTGCCGTTAAGTGGAGTGCTGTATGGTGGTACAGGGAAAGTGAAGTGCTAAATGGTGGTACCGTGAAGTGAACTGCTGGTATGGTGGTACCGTGAAATGAACTGCTGGTATGGTGGTACTGTGAGTGAACTGCTGGTATGGTGGTACCATGAGTGAGGTGCTGGTATGGCGGTGCCGTTAAGTGGAGTGCTGGTATAGTGGGATAGGGAAAGTGAAGTGCTGTATGGTGGTACAGGGGAGGTGAAGTGCTGGTACGGCGGTACCATTAAGTGAAGTGCTGATATGGTGGTACCATGCTGGTATGGTGGTACAGGGAAAGTGAAGTGCTGGTATAGTGGTGCCGTTAAGTGAAGTGCTGGTATGGTGGTACCGTAAAGTGAAGGTATGGTGGTACAGGCAAAGTGAAGTGCTGGTATGGTGGTACACGGAAAGTGAGGTGCTGGTATGGTGGTACATGGAAAGTGAAGTGCTGGTATGGTGGTACAGGGAAAGTGAGGTGCTGGTATGGTGGTACCATGAAGTGAAGTGCTGGTATGGTGGTACAGGGAAAGTGAAGTGCTATATGGTGGTACAGGGAAAGTGAGGTGCTGGTATGGTGGTACCATGAAGTAAAGTGCTGGTACGGTGGTACCATAAAATGAAGGTATGGTGGTACAGGGAAAGTGAAGTGCTGGTATGGTGGTACCATGAAGTAAAGTGCTGGTATGGTGGTACCATAAAGTGAAGGTATGGTGGTACAGGGAAAGTGAAGTGCTGGTATGGTTGTACAGGGAAAGTGAAGTGCTGGTATGGTTGTACAGGAAAAGTGAAGTGCTGATATGGTGGTACCATGCTGGTATGGTGGTACAACACAGGTGTAGCCATTTTATTTACAATCCAAAACCAGCTGTGAACGTGTATGTGTCAGTTGAGTTTATATATGTATATGTAGTTTATGTAATAATGATGATGGTACATTAATGTCCACATTTCAGGCCTTCTGAGAATTATTATCAATCAGTGCTTCAAGCATCAGGCAGCATATCATCTCCGCCCAAAGAAAAAACAGTACCTCCAAAACGGCAGCTTTACAGGAGAGGCCAAAAACCTCATTTAATTGCAATGTAAGTCAATGGAATCGATATTCATAACCATTTCATGCAATGACTTTCTGTGAATTACACTCAGAGCTTATACTCAGACATCTGGTTCCTATCACCACCACTGTGAACAGTACTCTGACTTGGTACGTTTCTCTAGGACGAAGCATGTTATGCCAGGTGTACTAATGGAAGAAGCCTGATTTCTATGAAGACCAGCAACAAATAATCAGAACCTGAAGAGAAGCAAGTTCATATCTGACATGCCAGAAAGATTCTTCTTATTTGTATATAAATATATATATATATATATATATATATATATATATATATATATATATATACATATATATATACACATACATACAGTACATATACATACAGTTACATCCAACATTATATAAACTCTCTCATCTGACAGAAGGCAGGCTGTCTGGAGGCGGTATGCTAATTATATTCCTAATAGACTGACCACTTAGAACAGGAGAAGTGGCCTGATGGGTTACCGTTAATGATTCCAAAAGAATGGAGGATGGCGCGATGAAGTGGAGGAAAACAGAGGGACGAGAGAGGGAGAGAGAGGGACGAGAGGAGGACGAGAGCAGAGGAGTCTAGTGGACGCTGTTTAAACAAAAGGACAGCCGGCGCGATGCTCACTGTGTGATCGCTGTGGACGCACTCGAGTGCAGGACGAGAAATACTCCAGCCTGAATGGAGGTGTGATACCACAGCTCTCCTAGAGATTGGGTCTCTCTGAGAGCAGCGTTTGAAAGCGAACGCGTGCTAAAGGCTTCGCATGATCCCAGAGAACAAATCGCTTCGTGACAAAGGGCGCAAAACAGAACGACGCCGCGCTCTCGTACCAAGATGTCTGACCGCCTGATTGTTTCAGTAATGTCACTTAACAATGGAGCTCAGCAGCAAAACGGGTTCGGCTGAAAGACTGTTTGGTGAAAATCTAGTTTGCACAGGTTTGTCTAAAAGTGGTCAATCCAAGCCAAGATACGCCTGAAATTAGCCTCTTTACGTTTGCACTGGAGTTATGGAGCTAATGTTGCTAATAAACCAATAACCCATAAATTAGCATCACGGGATAACAACATTAGAGCGAAAGGAAAAGTTTCTTGAGGAAAACTGTCCAATTGAAAGTAAGCTCTAGGACCCTGTTGGGCTGCCCCTAGCCTGGATACAAGATGAGGTACAGTTGGGCATGGAGGTATACAGGTTCCATATGGTATCCTGCAGCACATTTGCCCACAGATGTTGCAGCTGGGCCTGTAGATCCTGCACACTCATAGGGTGCCAAAGCTGGTGTCCCAGTTGGTCCCATAAATGCTCGATTGGCGATAAATCTGGGGATCAGGCAGGACAAGGAAGTGTTTTAATCAAGCGGAGACCCTTGCCACTTGTGGGTGAGCATTATCCTGCTGAGAAATGCCAGGTGGAAGCCCTGCCATGAGAGGCAACACATGTGGCCGGAGGACGTCCTGCAATATCGCTAAGCTGTTTGTGTCCCTCGTATCACTTCTAGGGGTGACTGACTGTCGTATGTGATGGCTCCCCAGATCATCACACCAGTAGTTGGGTCAGTGTGTTGCTCTGTAGCAAAGGCAGAGTTGAAGTACTCACTACGAGGCCTCCATGCTCGAACCCGACTGTCGTCAGATCCCTAACAGAACCTGGATTCATCACTAAAGACAATATGGTTCTGATCTGTAGCAGTTAAGGGTTTCTCGTTCACAACACCAGTGCAAACGAAACGCTGGCTGTCAATGGCAGGACACATAATGGGCGCCATGACACCAAATTTCCTTCTACTAAGTGGCTGGAAATGGTCCGGCCAGAGACAGGGGTGTGTAATGAAGGCGCCACCTGTGCCTGGATGGTGGACAAGAAAACTGTGGGAGCTGCTTGTGTTTGTGGGTGGATCAAACAATCCTCCCTACGGGTGGTCTCTCTGGGCCATCCAGAGCCTGTTCACTGTGTGCGCATGACCTCACACAGCAAGATCACATCTGTAATCATTTGCATATCTGCCTGAGAAATAACTGCATGCCGAGTTTCACATGATTCCGTTCCACCTGATCTTATTGCCTGGCGTACAGCATTTACACAATGGCAAACCACTGGCCAAATGTTTTCCCCATGACCCCACACTCCACACAAGTGGTCAGCTTGTATAATTCAGTGGCAATTCTCTTATTGGTGGATACAGGTGTTCCACCCGAAAATGACCCTACAGATCGTCCGATCTAGCTTATAGCTCTTCAGAGGTGGATTCCGACATTCTAAAGTGCCAAATCTAAAGCTAGTTTGGAAAACGGCCCTGTTCGAATTTCCCATGCCACCTTAAATGGTGAAGTAGTTACCGGCACGATTTAAGGTGGAACAAGAAATTCAAATAAGAAGCCAATATTACCTTCATCTTGGATATTGTTGGGGTGGCACAGAGAATGCAGTCCTCACTAGGTGACCACTGCTCATCCTGCATGACCATAAGACAACAGCAAGCGGCCACAAAGACAATTCTATTTAACTCGACAATTCGAGTTAAATCTCTCCATCTTGTTCATTTCGACGTAGCCCCTTCGTATAACTGGATCGAATGGGAACACAACTTCATTTGAATTCTTTGTCCACTTTGTAGCATTTCTGAAATGTTTGAATGGAAACCTGGACAGCTGCTACTACAGCTTATGAGTTCGGTAACAATATGGGGAGTGGATGCTGCAGTGGCAATTCTAGAGTCTGCTGGGGCCCTAGGTCAAAATTTACAGTGGGCCCCTCCAACTATCGTTCATCACCAGTGTGTTACAAACAATGTACACATTTTTATTTTAAAGTTCTCATTACTATTAATTAGAAAATATAAATACAAACAACATTAAAAACCTAAAAGATAAACAAATATATATAAATATACCTTCAGGGGCCCACTGGCCTGGGGCCCCAAGCAGTTGCCTGCCTCGCCTGGTGGCAAGAGGTGCCTCTGAGTGGATGCTAACAGGAAATCAACATCATTAGCTATGCTAGCTAGCTAGATGAACAGACAACAGCTGCAGACCCAAAAAGAACATTCCATAGGGTTCTAGAATGGCACGGTCAAGGGCAGAGTGGAACCCTTCTGTAGAAGATTCCAAATCCTCTTCGGCATCCAGCGTTCCTAAGGAATCTCATCCAAAGGAGCACCCTCCGTTCCTCCGATATCTGACTCAATAGTGCTGTCAGCCAATGAACCAGCAGAAAATCTGCTTCTTTAGTTCTTCAAGAGTATATGGGGTATATCAGGATATGTATTGTTTCAGACTCTCATCAGTTGGAGCTCTTAAGTGGAACTGCTAAACATCCACCAGTTTTGACTGGTCCAGTATATTATAAACTCACCTGGGGGTTATTTTGGCTTACTATGGCCTGCATACTTACTACAGCCAAACCCCTTACCTCAAAGCACCATGTCTCAGGCATCAGGCAAAGTTTCATAATCAGTACATGTAACGTTAAGCTCCTCAGACTTCCGGTTCCTATCACCATCATTGTGAACACCAAACCCTTCTGAATGACTTGATTAATTTGTGTTGTATAGCAAGTAAGTTTTGCGATCGGAAAAAGGCTCCACACTGGTGAAGAATGTGCTCGAGGAGTCCAGGGGTACGTTTCCCGTACAGAGACGGAGGCTAGCACTGAACTAACGTGGTGCGATGCATCATTAAACTAACTAACATCTGAAGTATGCCGGTTTCGGGACTACTTGTTTGTACCACAGTAGTTTGAGCTATGTTGGTTTGAACCACCATAGTCCAAATGTGTTTGTTCCCACTTTCACAACAGGAAACAAAAACTGCAAAAACTCACAAACCTTGTAATATAAGGCCAAAATATGAGAATCAATATACATAATTAATGTATTAGGCTACTCGTATTTATTCATATTGTAAACATATAACATTCCACCACCACTACCAATCATAGTAATAGAATCAACAATTAAATGCAAATGAAATATTTATTGATAATGAAAATAATAACAATAATAATGTTAATATGAATTACATTTTTAATATTTACAGGCAACACTTCTTATAAAAATATTTCAAAAAAATAAAAATAGAGTTATACACATGAGTTATAGCGATTTGATAAATGCAACCATACATGTAATTCAAATGCAACTCAAAAAAATATATGGACTACATGTACATCAACATTTGATGTTCTAAATGTTCATACCAGAACACTGATGTAAATTATTTTAGCTTATTAAAATGTCTCCTTCTACTGCGTCATCGATGACATCATCGTTATGGTTTCGGGAAATACCTGTGCCGCTTAACGATAGTTCGGACCATGTATGTTACCAACGTAGTTCCCTCCATAGTTCCAGCCATGGCTGTGGGAAACACTTGCATCGCAGCTGTATAAGTTCCAACGAAGGAAGTTGCTAACAAAGCAAGTATGGTTTTAGGAAACGCACCCTAGAACAATTAACGCACCTCTATAAAACCGCCCAGTAGCGTCTCTGTGCTGCTCTGTACAGAAAGGACCTTTGTGTTTCCTGGCTAGATCTCGGAGCCACTGTATGTAAATGGAGCCATTATTTCAGCCAAAGGTGTTTACCAAAGTTGAAGGAGAACGGACAGTGCCTTTGGATAGGTCAGCGTGTCTTCCGCTGACCCAAATTAAACGTGCACACACACGCACACACACACACACACACACACTTTACACACCCTCTAACCAGGCACATCTATCTACGATTGCAGCGTATTACAACAACAGACAGACAAAGGGAGAAAGTGGGAGAGAGAGGTACAAAGAAAGAGAGCGAGAGAGCTGGAGATAGATAGTGAGTGAGATGAAAAAAGGCTCTTTGTGACTCTCCAACCTTGCCAAAGAAAATAGGTTAGCTCTGCTCACTCGAGCCTGCCCTGGGGAAGCCCCACCAGGCCCTGATTACTCTTACATCTGTAAACATTTCATAGTGCGCCTACACACAAAGACCACCCCCCCCACCACCCCCACCCGACCCCCCCCAAAACGTGCGAGTTTCTTTGCATACAGAAAAATGCACACAACGACAACAACAACAACAAAACCTCCAGACCCTCAAGCAAAGGCCACATACACAGGCCTCATTCCTCTAGAGCGCATGCCTGGAGACAGCCTAATCCCTCATCTGCATATAAGCGGACAAAGCAGCGCGTGGTCCCATCCACCAGCGTCTCGCACCAATTGGGTATTTGATAAACGCACGTTAGAATTATGATCTTTACACCACGATGGCAACGGCGACGACATTCCCGATGACTTTGAGCTTTGTCTTGCTTGCGTCTGCCATCCTGGTGACCCCACACACCGACCCCCTCTCGGACCGAACCCCGGGCGAGAGCACAACATTGTAAATATTTGAGAGACGGATTAAAATTCATTTCAAAAACAGATTAGTATGCGGGCTTGCCTTAATCACTCTCTGCGCGTGACGGGCTGGACACTCAAAGGAGAGGGTGATGTTTTTCGTTAAGGACAGTGGAAAAAAGCCCAAACAGGAATGTTGTTTTGTGTTATTTTAGTTTCTGTTATTAACCAAAGGTCATGGGAAAGACAACACGCAGACACACCCACTCCAGCAGAGTCTTTGTTGACCCTCTGAATAATGGAAACATTTTGTATATTGATCGCAGAAATCTGGGCGTTTCCTCTCTTGGTGTTTGTTATAGCAGGTGTTGCTAATCCTCGGTGGGGTCGGAGACGGCGAATTTAATTCACTACAATGTTGACAAACTCACAAAGTTGCAGAGTTTCACTGATTTAACGCTGGTCACCATATTCACCCCGCAGAGTGTTGAGCCATGAAGAGGTAGTAAGACAAAAGACCATTAGGAGGGTAGATTTCCAGGAGTGGTGTGGGCACTAACACCCTGTTAGGAGGAGCGAGCTCCAGGAGTGGGCAGAAACTCTAGTAGGAGAGCACATTTTCAAGGGTAGTGTGGATACTAATGCCTGTAGGAAGAGAAATCTAACCCAGGTACTAACCCCTATAGAAGGCTAGAACTCTATTAATGAGGCATAAACTAACCCCCTGTAAGAGGGTAGATCTCCAGGAGTAGGAGAGAAACTAAACCCTGTACAAGGGTAAGTCTCCAGGAGTGGGGCAGAAAGTAACTCTAGTAGGAGGTTTCCTTAGAGTGGTGTGGGAGGAGAGATTTCCAGAAGTGGGCAGAAACTAACCCCAGTAGGACAGTAGATTTCCAAAAGTGGTGTGGATACTAATCCCTGTAGGAAGAGAGATCTCCTGGAGATTAGTAAGTACTAACCCCTAACAGAAGACTAGAACTCCATTAGTGAGGTATAAACTAACAACCTAGGAGGTTAGATCTCCAGGAGTAGGAGAGAAACTAAACCCTGTACAAGGGTAAGTCTCCAGGAGTGGGGCAGAAACTAACTCTAGTAGAAGAGCACCGAGGGTGGGGTGGATACTAATCCCTGGAGGAAAAGAGAGTTCCTGCTAAACTCCGGGAGATAACCCCTATATATGGTTAGAACTCCATTAGTGAGGCATAAACTATGCCCCCTGCCTTTAGGAGTTTAGATCTCCAGGAGTAGGTGCAAAACTAACCCCAGTAGGAGGGTAGATTTCCAGAAGTGGTGTGGATACTAATTCCTGTAGGAAGAGAGATCTCCTGGAGTTTAGCAGGAACTCACCCCTATAGAAGGCAAGAACTCCGTTAGTGGGGCATAAACTAAACCCCTGTAGATAGGTAGATCTCCAGAAGTAGGGAAGAAACTACCTCCAGTAGGAAGGCAGATCTCCAGGAGTAGGGGAGAAACTAACTCTAGTAGAAAGGTAGACTTCCAGGAATGGTGAGAAACTCCACTTGAAAGGTAGATTTCCAGGAGTGGTGTGGATACTAACCCCTGTGGGAGAAGCGATTTCCAGAAGTGGCCAGAAACTGATCATAGTATGATAGATCTCCAGTAGTGGGCAGAAACTAGCCCCAGTACAAGGGTAGGTCTCCAGGAGTGGGGCAAAAATAACTCCAGTAGGAGAGTAGATTTCCAGAAGTGTTGTGTATACTAATTCCTGTAGGAAGAGAGATCTCCTGGAGTTTAGCAAGAACTAAACCCTATAGAAGGCTAGAACTCCATTTGTGGGGCATAAACTAACCCCCTGTAGATAGGTAGATCTCCAAGAGTAGGGAAGAAACTAACCCCCTGTAGAAGGGTAGATCTCCAAGAGTAGGTGAGAAACTAACCCCCTGTAGAAGGGTAGATCTCCAAGCGTAGGGAAGAAACTAACCCCCTGTAGAAGGGTAGATCTCCAGGAGTAGGTGAGAAACTCCACTAGAAAGGTAGATTTCCAATGTTGGATACTAACCCCTGTGGGAGGAGCGATTTCCAGAAGTGGCCAGAAACTGATCTCAGTATGATAGATCTCCAGTAGTGGGACATGAACTAACCATGTAGGAGGATATATCCCCAGGAATAAGACTAACCACTTTTAGGGGATCCATTTCCAGGAAAACAAGACTGTGGCTAACCTGAAACTACGAAGATAGATCTTTAAGGTGTGGTCTCGGAACTAATGCCAAAAGAAGGGTAGATCTTACAGGAGGGGATTCAAAGCAAGGGTTAGAGGCTCTTGGCCTTGAGGCATCACAAGACCCAAAATTAACCTGCTTCGAACTGTATCTGACCTATTCACTCTCTTTCATACCGCTGAACCTAAAATCTTCACTTTCAACTGCCATCTGCATGGATTAGTACAATTACACTAACGACGAAACCTGATTGGACATCTCGGAACTGAAAGAGCCGTCTCGCCTTCTCGTTAAAGTAAGGAACATATTTAATGAGAGGTGAGCAGCTGATGGTTAAGTAACGAGGGCTCTCCTGTACTCCCACATAACCCTTCGCTGCCCTTATGCTCACGTTTGAGGCTTTGCTGCCCAGCATGAAGAGATGCCTCCTGTTCCCGCATGGCTAATTGGAACATTTCACCTCGTTTATTGAAAGATGGCTAAAAAAAATACTGGAAGAAACAGCATACAGGACGTTCCTTAATGACCAATTACGTTCATTTAAGCCCGATCGTCCCCGTGTTGACCGAACTGAACTGTCTTATTAATAATCTTGATAGTCTTGATAATTATGGAAATGCACTCTTTGATATGCTAATGGCTACATGCTTCTAACTGGCTCATTAGTTAATTCACTAAATAGCATTGTCTTGACAGTAAACAGTAAGTTCACAATGACTCCTAATAGCCTTCTTAATTCATTACCATGCAAACAAGATGCCACTAATGAAGTAAAATAAAACGAGGGGATTCGGCCTCGCGATTGGCAGAACAAAAGGCAGGGCTGGTAGAGGAGTCTTGGTTGGAGTGGATTAAGGTCAGCTGGAGAGGATAAACCTCGTTAATGGACCGGCGTAAAATTTGGTCTCTTGATAAATGAAAGGACCTACAAATTAGCGGAGCAGAACTCCATCTACTCCTCTTATCCTCTTCATCGCCTCTTCACTTGTTTGCGCTCCTCTCTTTCCTGGCCTCCTCTACCTCCACCTCCTTTTCTCTCCCCACCTCTCTCTCTCTCTCTCTCTCGTTCTCTCAGTCCTGAGTGGAAATGACAGCCAGCACTTCAACTTGTTCTCTTGGTTTGCCAGAGGAAACTCCAGCACCTCTGAGCTCATCACTTCCCGGGGTCAAAGTCACACAATCATTTAGACTGGAGGCCTCAGGGTCATTTCTGTAATGAACTGGGCCAAACAAGCCCAACTTGCCATCGGGACTAACGAAGTGAAGCGTTTAATGAAGCGTTCTGGCATTTTAGCATGGAGACCAAAGATGTTGCACAGTAAGAGAGGCCTCATAGTGGAACTGAGAATCATGGAGTGTCCTTCAAACTAAAGGCTCTTCATACAGTTGCTATGAGTTACTAACGATAGTTCTACCAGGTAGGTTTAGTGCTTTCTAGTATCTCTCTGCTAATTGTTAGCAGAATTGCCTCTGTCTTTGTTCTGTATGGTCTAATTAACTAGTGGTGGATAGTGACTTTGCTACATAGCTTTGACATAACCATACCATAAACATGTCATATTCTGTTATGAGATGTCATGACAAATTTGGTTCCCTAAAGCCATTTATCCATTGCATGGTACCAGCACAAATACACTTATCGTCAAAAGAATAGTTGTTCCAGAACGAAGATAAAGGTTACCAGGAACAATAAATTATGATAAATTTAGACTGATATGATCAATATTTATTGAGCTACACATACAGAAGTAGTGTCTCTCAGTATGGCGTCGGGCCGTCATGTTTACTAACGCAACATGCCAAACGCATGGAGTTGTAGAGGTTCCTAATGGTGTCCTGTGATAATCCATCCCATGTAGCTTAAATATTCTCACACAGTTCCTGCAGATGGTGCGGTAGTAGTGGAGGTGGAGTGACAACCAGGCCTTCTGGACATGTGACAACAAACCACTCACCTTGGTGCTGACCACTACAGTATGCAATTAATTTGGTAGGCTGGTATTAGTACAATAATTACATGGATGAACTTAATGTTTACTTAAAAATGATGTAATACTCAGTTATAAATGTTGCTACATGTCATATAAAGAGCCTCCAGCTACCGGAGACCTTCCAGGAAGAAAACAGATAAAGATTACTATTATTTAGCTACATTTTTAATTTCTATATGTATACATTATTATACTCCAGTTATGATTGTACAAATTTTCATGGCTCTACATCAAAAACTGTAATTATTCAGAAACTTTCAAGCATGATATGAGAAAAATAAAAATATTAAGAAAGAAAAATAGTACATTTCTTTCTCGTTCAAGTTTCAATATTGTGAAATCCAGTCAGTGGTTTACAGTGTTCACGCTCTACATTATAGATGCCACAGAATGGAAAACTGTATTTACATTTTCATAGCAGTTGATGTTCATCTTTAAACAACTTAGCTAAGGTTGCTTTCTGTTCACCAGCCTCTTAATCCAATGTTCCGTCTAACCTTAAATTCTACAGCTTGTACCGACACCAGAATGTAACTGTGACACCATTTAAGGTGGAACTTTCGCGAAACAAGCTGACTAGCAACTAGAAAGCGAACTTCAGCTCCCACCCATGTTCAACACAGTTTCTCAAACCTCCTTAGACAATATGTAGCAGCTCCGCTCGGCATTTGACCCCCAAGGGACCCTGGAAAGAGCAGTTCCATCTTTATTAGCATCACCACCCCAACAGCAGCCTGCAAGTAGCAGCCATGCTGTGATTGTATCTGTGTTTGTCGGCTGAAGCAGATCATCTTAAACTGAGAGTTTCACAGTGAGGAACAACTTTAATTTACTGAGTGTTGATGTCCAGATGGAAAGCGAGTAGCTAGTATAGGTAGCGTTAGCTACTAGCAAGCTCCAAATAACTAGCATTAGCATAGCTAATTAAATAGTATGAGGGTGGAGTTTATTTTATTTACACAGAAGCTCACTGTATTTAGTCGATGTTGTTTCTGTGTGATAATCATGGTGTCTCACTGTAAACCAGCCAATCAGAGCAGAGCTCATCTAGTCTCATTCTAGAGCCAAGTCATAGGCTGTAAATGGGTTTGGCGTAAAACTGCATCAGGCCATTTTCACCCCAAAGTCACATACCTTCTAGGTAGAACATCAGAGAACAATTTCAAACAGATACGTTCTAAGGTTTTCAATACTATGAGCCCATCACTGCTTATCCTGTATCAGGTGTTCACTCCAACATGGTGTGGAGGAGTAAGAAAGGTATGGGTGAATGAGTGAGCAAGTGAGTGAAAGAGTGAGAGCCGGGTGGGGGGAGAGGAGATGTGAGAGGGAAAAAGGTGTCATTGAAAGTTAGTGAGATGAGCATCAGAGATGGTGATGCTGTTACTGAGACTACTGTCCCGCTATTACACAGACACATACACAGTGGAGAACCCTTGAGAGTGCTATTATGGGCACCCCAGCAGATGGGTAATTACTGAATTTAGAGAGGGGGGGGGAGGGAGGGAGAGAGAGAAAGTGAGAGAGAGAGAGAGAGAGAGAGAGACAGGGAGAGAAACAAGGTGGTGCATTAGTGACCCGTTCCATTGTAATCGCCTAATGTGTGCAGACCGCTGAGGGGGGACGGGGAAAAGTGCAATTTCAGGAAGGGTCACAATCAGTGGAAATACCCACTCTGCCTCTTTCTCTCTCCCATACAGGCCCCGGCGTGCGCGCACACGCGGCCCGCCCGTACACTGCTTTGTTTGCCTCATTTCTTTTCCTTCAAGTGGCAGAAAAGTGAGAAGCCGTAATTATGATGGAAAACACGGGATGCTAATGAAGGAAGCGCAAAACAGTGATTTTGCGGCCGTGTGCATGCGCCTCTGAGGGCGTTCACCTCATTTATTTAGATAAAATAAGGCCCTAAGTGGCAGGCGGATAATGCCCGCTGTCTGTAAGCGTCTCTTTGTCGCCGCGTTCGGTCTTATTGTCTCACCGTCGCACTCGTCTCTACCTGACAAAGCAGCTCGCAGATTCACACAATAATCTCCTTCCCTCCTCTATTGTGCCTTCGCACATGTGAATCAAGGCAATTAATTAATAATAGGAAGCAATTCATCCTCATTGTCTGTGGACTGTGCTCTGATAAACTGTGAAGAATTTCTGTCATTTCCTCAGTAATGCACTGCGTTCAGCCCACTCTGGTACTGGTTTACAGTTCTGTACAGCATCATGTGCTGAAGTCCAGGAACATATGCACAGTACAGGCGGATTATAGTGCATCATGTGCCTTACAGTAGGGCTTCTGTAATAGTACGGTAACTGTATTGTAATAATACCTCTGAGCATACAGTACTGTCAGCTTGACTGTGACACTGTAAAACTAAGCACCACATGTACTTTTTCGAACTTCATTTCAAACATGTTAAATGTAATGATTTATGTGTTAAAGATGAACTGCATTAATATCTGAGACCCAAAGTAAATGCAACAAGTAGCGTGTATAAATGATTAAGTAATTGCTGTACATTATTCAGTAACTTCAATTAGTTAATAACTACCTTCAGTTATTCAGAAAATACTAACAATAATTAGAAGCTACTAAGAAGTATTCAGTAACCACTATAAATTCTGTAGTTATTGCTATATTTATAAGTAATTGCTTTTATTATTCAGTAACTGCTATAAAGTATTCAGTATCTGCTATAAACTTGTAAGTAAAAGTTATATATTATTTAATAACTACCATAATTTTTTTCATGAAATACTAAAAATATTTAGTTACTGCAAAATAAAGTATTCAATGACTACTATAAATCATTCAGTAACATCTAAGATTCTTAACTACTAGAACTATTCAGTAACAGCTATAAATGATTCAGTAACTGCTATAAATTATTCTGTAACTTCTTAAACTATTTAGTAACTGCTATAAATGATTAGATGTCTACTATAGAAGACTCAGTAACTACTATACATTCTTCAGTACCTGATATAAACTATACAGTACCTGCTATAAATGATTCCGTAACTACTATAAATGATTAGGTGTCTACAATAAATGATTCAGTAACTACTATAAATGATTCAGTAACTACTATAAAT
>CM067481.1:2156810-2173532 GCA_034552555.1 Semaprochilodus insignis
GAACACACCTCAACAAGCTCAAATGGGTACACTGGTTCCACATAAATGAAACACGTTACATACACACATTTTAATATGTGAAACCCATGCACACATTTAAATCAAGTAAATTCAATAACATTTAACAAGTATTAATAACAGTAGCAGAAGAAGCAACAGTAGCACAAGTGATGTTAGAAACAGTAATAAACACAAAAGTACTAATAATAGTAGCACTATTAACAGCCGAGCTAATATATTATTTATATATATATAAATAAATAAATAATATAATAATATAGCCAAGCTACACAAGTGCAGAAATACTAGTTGTTGTAATAGCATTAGTAGTAAAAGTTATAAAAGAACAAGTAGTAATAAGAGCAATATAATCAGTAAGAGTAGCAGCAGTAACAGCGACTGTAGCTACAATAGCAGCAGAAGTAGCCGAAATTGCTATAGTAGTATCAGTAACAAAAGTACTAATTGAAGTAATAGCCGCTGTAGTAGCAGCGATAGTAGTAGAAGTAGTAGTAATAGCAGTAGACATGGCAATTATAACAGCAGCTGTTGTAGCACTAATAACAGTAGTAATAGAAATATGACTAGAAATAGCGGTAGTAACAGTCATTGTAGCAGATGCAGTAATAGAAGGAGTGGTAGTAGTAGCAGCAATGGTTCTTATTTCTGAGGAATTATCAGTATTACCAGCAGTAATATTAATAGCAGTGATAATGGCAGTGGTGGTAGTAATAACAATAGTTCTTACAGTATTGCTAGCAGTAATAGTGGCAGCAGTAGGAACTGCAGTAGTAGCAGTAATAGTGGCAGCAGTAGGAACAGCAATAGTAGCAGTAATAGTGGCAGCAGTAGGAATAGCAGTAGTAGTAATAATGGCAGTGGTGGTAGTAGTAGCAGCGACAGTTATAATAGTATTTGTAGGAGCAAAATAGCATTTGTAGGAATAGTAACAGTAGCCGTAATAGTAGCAGCAGTAGGGAAAAATACTAGTAGCAGTAATAGTATCAGGAGTAGGAATACCAGTAGTAGTAGTAGTAGTAGTAATCAACCAATAGTAGTAATAGTAACAGAAGTAGCAGATCAATAGTAGTAACAGTAGCAGGAGTAGTATATCAATAGTAGTAACAGTAGCAGGAGTAGTAGATCAATAGTAGTAACAGTAGCAGTAGTAGTATATCAATAGTAGTAACGGTAGCAGGAGTAGTAGATCAGTAGTAGTAACAGTAGCAGGAGTAGTAGATCAGTAGTAGTAACAGTAACAGGAGTAGTAGAACAATAGTAGTAACAGTAGCAGGAGTAGTAGATCAGTAGTAGTAACAGTAGCAGGAGTAGCAGATCAGTAGTAGTAACAGTAGCAGGAGTAGTCGATCAATAGTAGTAACAGTAGCAGGAGTAGTAGATCAGTAGTAGTAACAGTAGCAGGAGTAGTAGATCAGTAGTAGTAACAGTAGCAGGAGTAGTAGATCAGTAGTAGTAGCAGGAGTAGGAGATCAGTAGTAGTAACAGTAGCAGGAGTAGTAGATCAGTAGTAGTANTATAATAGTATTTGTAGGAGCAAAATAGCATTTGTAGGAATAGTAACAGTAGCAGTAATAGTGGCAGCAATAGGAACAGCAGTAGTAGCAATAATAGTTGCAGCAGTAGGAATAGCAGTAATAATGGCAGTGGTGGTAATAGTAGCAGCGACAGTTATAATAATATTTGTAGCAGAAAAATAGCATTTGTAGGAATAGTAACAGTAGCAGTAATAGTAGCAGCAGTAGGGAAAAATACTAGTAGCAGTAATAGTATCAGGAGTAGTAATCAACCAATAGTAGTAACAGTAGCAGGAGTAGCAGATCAATAGTAGTAACAGTAGCAGGAGTAGTATATCAATAGTAGTAACAGTAGCAGTAGTAGTATATCAATAGTAGTAACGGTAGCAGGAGTAGTAGATCAGTAGTAGTAACAGTAGCAGGAGTAGTAGATCAGTAGTAGTAGCAGGAGTAGGAGATCAGTAGTAGTAACAGTAGCAGGAGTAGTAGATCAGTAGTAGTAACAGTAGCAGGAGTAGTAGATCAGTAGTAGTAGCAGGAGTAGTAGATCAGTAGTAGTAACAGTAGCAGGAGTAGTAGATCAGTAGCAGTAGCAGGAGTAGTGGATCAATTGTAGTAACAGTAGCAGGAGTAGTAGATCAGCAGCAGTAGCAGGAGTAGTAGATTAGTAGTAGCAGTAGCAGGAGTAGTAGATCAGTAGTAGTAACAGTAGCAGGAGTAGTAGATCAATTGTAGTAACAGTAGCAGGAGTAGTAGATCAGTAGCAGTAGCAGGAGTAGTAGTAACAGTAGCAGGAGTAGTAGATCAGTAGCAGGAGTAGTAGATCAGTAGTAGTAACAGTAGCAGGAGTAGTAGATCAGTAGTAGTAACAGTAGCAGGAGTAGTATATCAATAGCAGTAACGGTAGCAGGAGTAGTAGATCAGTAGCAGTAACAGTAGCAGGAGTAGTAGATCAGTAGTAGTAACAGTAGCAGGAGTAGTAGATCAGTAGCAGTAACAGTAGCAGGAGTAGTAGATCAGTAGCAGTAACAGTAGCAGGAGTAGTAGATCAGTAGCAGTAACAGTAATATCAACAGTAGTAATCTGAGCACAGGTGGTAGTAATAATAGAAATAGCAGTAGTAGCACTAGCAGCAGCAGCAGCAGTAGTACTACTACTACTAGTATAGCACCTTTTATTTATAGAAATGCAGATCGAGGTGCTTCACAAAGCATGCAGACTCAACAGGCATAAATGAAACAGCAATGAAAAACAATCATCTCCTAAATAACTACTCCAAAACATCCTGCCCAACATCACCGACAAAAAACACCAGTCAGAAACAACAAATAACACCAGTCACATGAGTTTTGTTATTCAGGGAGTTTATTGAAATGTAGTCCAGACACATGAGAGGTCCACCAATCAGGATACAGGATACAGGTCAGGGGGAAAAACAAAAATATCAAAATAAAAGCTCATCTCTCAAATCTCACCGATAGTGTTGACTTGTGGACTCCTTTCATATACAGTACTGAGAGTAACAAACGCAGACTTCCACTGAAAGTGAAATGCCCATAAAACTGAGATACTCCTACTCAGACGGGATTACTCTTTAGGATATAAAGGAATAATAAAAATCATTTTATTTTATTTTGCCACTCGTTTACACGTCTTAATCATTAACAGAAAGGTTTTTTTTTTTGTTGTTTTTTTTTTTAAAACAGCATTTGGAAGAAATTCAGGTTTCTGTGCACATGTGTGTGTCAGTATCAACTTAGATCAGCAAAGCTGCTACTGCCTAAACTCCTGTCGTGAGCAAATATAACCACCAGGTTAAAAGGGTCCATTGACAATGAATGCATAATCACATGTGGTGTCGGTGTCGTGTCGGTGTCGGTAGGTCACACTACACAATAATAAATTCTTCTGTACATGCTCGCTGTGCAAATGAAGGTTCAGTAAACAGAATATATTATGCATAATAGCCAACATACTACATCTCCAAGTATATTGCAGAATCATTGTAGTTTTGACTCCAAAATAATAATAATAACAATAATAATAATAATAATGCCTTGATATCGTTAATTACTTTCATCATCTCGACTTTGTGTACACATTCACACAATCTGACAACTCAGTAAACAGCACACAATAAATCATATACTATACAGACTCTCCTGCTTGCAGTCCACTGTAGTAATGGTTGATAACTATGTAAACCATATGCACGAAACGTAAACCTCTGAACAGTATTGCTGGTCATCTGTCGTTCTTCACTCTCAGGATTAAAAGAATCTAAACAGAACCGACTGGTATAGATGAGCCTACAGAACGTATGGCAACTGTGTCTTCTAGAGTTCTAGAGTGCCAACTGACGTGTCCTTGCCCCGGCCACATATGAGCTTTATATTCAGAGAGTAAAGTACTGAAAAAGTACACTCTTTAGTAAAGAAAATGGGTTCTCTATAGAACCAGCAACACCAAAAACAATCACATGACTGAGGGGTTCTTTACATCATGAACAGGTTCTTCAGATTGGTGCTAAATGTGGCCCAAGAATGTTTTTGAAGGGGGGTTCTATTTGAAAGCACCAACAAAGTTCCTCTATTATTACAAGCTTGAATTGTAACTACAGAAGAACCCTTTTAGGTGCTATATAGAACTCTTTTCAAAGCCTTTTTAAAAAGGTTCTGCTGTAGTTACAATTTAAGATTGTGATAACATAGGACCCCGTTTTATTGCTATATAGAACCCCTTTCAAAAAGGTTCTATATTCTTTTCAGTGCTATATAAAATAATTATTTAATATTTTCTATGATCTAAAACGTTTTTAAAAGGTTCCACTATAGTTACATTACAGTCCAAGCTTGTGAAATACATAGAACCTCTTTCAAAAAGGTTCTATACCCTTTTCGTGACTATATAAAACATTTTTAAATAACCTTTTAAGGCTCTGCTATAGTTACGATCCAAGCTTGTAACCACAAAGGAACCCCATTTGGAGCTATATGGAAAGCTCTTTCCAAAAGGTTCTATACCCTTTTTGGAGGGATATACAGAATACAGAACCCTTTCAAAATATATACAGACCAGTTTTCAAAAGGTTCTGCTATAACTACGATTCAAGCTTGTACTAACAGAGGAATCCTTTTTGGGGCTATATAGAATGCCTCTCAGGCTTTTGGAAGGGGTTCTACATGGCACCAAAAAGGGTTCCTCTATTATTACAAGCCTGAATCATAATGACAGCAGAACGCTTTTTGGGGCTATATAGAACTATTTTCAAAAAGGTTTTATATAGAACTTTCTATAGCACATCATCAGGAGCATACTTTCATGATGCAAAGAACCCTTAATCATGCAAAGGGTTCTTTGGGTCTGCATGGTTCTACATAGAACCAGTTTCTTTACTAAAGAACACTTTTAAAGAATCATCTTTCAGGCCTTTTTGAAAGGAGGTTCTATAGAGCACCAAACAGGGCTACTCTATTATTACGAGCCTGAATCATAATGACCACAGAACGCTCTTCAGTGCTATACAGAACAGGATACTTTCATGATGCAAAGAACCCTTTATTCATGCGAAGGGCCCTTTGAGTATTCGTGGTTCTAGATAGAACCATTTCCTTTACTAAAGAACACTTGAAGAACGATCTGTGTAGTGAAGTGTGTAGCTTCAAACGTAAACAGTAAGAGCGGAGCATGGATAGGTCAATCGAGCACACAAGGAGCATCGAAGTCGCATGTGCAGACAGTGGACACGTCTCCGTGGCGATCCGTTTCGGTTTGGCAGCTGAGCTAATATTGAAAATATGAACTTCAGGCGGTTTATTCAAATGACTGAAGTCCCAGAGAGCTACAAAGAGAGCATGAAAACCTCTCTTCTGCTGCACTTACAATCTGGGAGCTAATAAGTGTCAAATCTGTAACGGTCGAGGCCAGGCCCGTGTTAACTGGTCTTCAATATTCATCATCCAGCTCACATAATTGCACAGAAGTTGGCCTCAGCTTGGCACCACATTCAAGTGCCAAAAAAAAAAAAAAATGTATATATTAGAATATTAACAAGCCAACTAAAACTGGCCATGATCCGCGTGAAAGACTACCAACGTCAACGTTGCACACAAGTCGTTTCCTGGAGTTTCCTGCTTTAATGGATACTCTATCAGTGCAGTAATGACGTTCCTTCATGGGCAGCATTAGCAACTCCAACGAAGGGCATCATAATCAACTTGAGATGAATCAACACTAAGCTCTGTAGGACGGTGACTCTTTAAAGAAGTGGTCTGTAACAGTAAAAGGTCCATTACCAAAGACACAGTAATGCAGTGACATGTCTAAGCAAGAGTTCAAAGAAGGAACCCTGTATTAGGTCAATCAGCCATGACATGTTTGGCGAGGCTACGAGGCTAATGTAGCTAAAGGAAGCTTATGCCTCACTATTAGTATAATGTAAACTGCAAGGCTTAAAAAAAAAAAAAAAAAAAAACCCGGCTAATAAATACATCGCCTACATCTGGAGTGAATACAAAACTGCTGTTTGCATTACTAATATTTGATAAATCCTTAGTTGTTAAAATGAGACCATACCAGTTGGTCCCCCATAGCTCAGCATTAGCAGTTATTGGGTGAAATATGCATTTATAGTGGATAATCTTTTTGGACACCGAGCTTTTCAAAACATGCTAATATAAAAGAGCATTATTTATTTGTAGTTTTGCAATATGTTCATGTATTAAAGGACTAGGAAGGTTCTGATTTAAAGGTAAAATAGCATCACATGTATAAATATATGTAACAGCACCTTTAAAATATTCTTATTGTTGATGTAGTACATCATCACTGGCCCAAGAACAAGAAGTATCTCCACAATGCCAACTTTACAGGAGAGGCCAAAAACCTGATTTAATTTTAAAGTAAGTGAATGGAACCAGAATCCCCCCCTCCTCCCCAACAGCAGCTGCTGTGTTCATATGATGCAGAAAAGTAAAAATCGACAAAAATGGAGACACATGTTTTTCTTTGGACAGTGACCACATGCACTCCTTCAGTAGCTGGAACTGCGGTACACTTTCTTCTTGTGAATGGTCCAGAGTGCCTGAAACAACTGGCATTTTTAGGCCTTTCTGGGAGGGGTTCTATATAGCACCAAAAAGGCTGTTTTGTATGACGAAAATGTCAGATAAATAAAATAAATACACAAACAAACCTCCCTAAATTCACTATTCACCAATCATCTGAATAGGCTTATCCTTAGGAAAACAATAAAGGTCATTTTGAAGAAGAAACTTTTAACCCATAGGAGCCCAGAGCCCTTCCCACACCCAAAGGACAGTGATGAGAGATCGGTTATAAGATTAGATCAGTCTTATTAAAGAGGTCACATGGCATCTTCCATGACTATTTTAAGGTCAGAATAATGGCAACGTGTCTCTGCAACCATTTCATACCTTTATTATTTCCTTATCCAGTTTTCGTTTATGTTGTTCTAGATATGGGGTCAGAATGGGTTCTATGTAATATAGAACATGTTCTCAAAGCATAGGAGCTGTTAAACGTGTTTATAACAGGTCTTATAGATACAAACACAGGCTGAGCTGGTTTGGTCTTATGCAGTAACCAATCACATCATTGTTCTGTAAATGAGGTCACATGTTAACAAATACACAAACTGCCATGTGACTGCGTCCAGGATGGTCAGTATAGGTCACTTGGGGACTCCATGGGTTTAAGTGAAGGATAAAGCTGTATAAGGAACTCTCCGGGCTGTTTAAAGGGCTTGTGACAAATACGCCACCATGGGTTCTTATGGGTTAATGAAGGGCCCATATATCTTTTCAGTGTATTGATTCTCTTCCTGAGATCCTTTGAGGATATCTCTGATGTAGACTGTTTTATAGGGTGCTTCTTGATCCACATCTGCATTTCCGGTCATCAGATATTTTATTCTGCTGCCAGATTAAGGTAAAGATGGCTAGGTATCCTCGTCAGCCCTCGTTTGATTCACAGCCAGAAACCTCCTATAGGGTTATTCAAGGGACAGTTTGACTTTTGCCGGTGGGTGCTAACATTAGAGCCCACTGGCATCCATCGTTTAAGAATTGTAACTTGCAGCAAATCCCTCCTTTCTTTCTCTTAACAAGGAAAGCAGTAGAATAATAACTTGTAGTATTTTTTTTTTTTTTAAACATTTAAACAACAAAAGCCTCGTAGGCCAACGTAGTACAGGCCTGGACCCGGACGTGAAGTTAGATACATCACGTCTTGACAAGCAGATAACTTGAATGAATGAATAAATGGATGAATGAATGGAGCTAAACTGACGTAGACTGATAAGATAGATATATCTGTTGATCTGTTGGCTTTTATGACATCACAAACACAAGCAATTAAAACTGGCCTGTTTTTGTGGCTTAGTTTTCACATACGGACTCCGTGAACTGGACATGGACCGGAGTGAATGGTATGTAATTGCGATATTTACATACTACATTAAACTCTTATTTAAAAAGAAAACGGAGGAAATTTGATTTGACATTAAATGGGCTCTGCAAACGACCAATAAACATGCTACTTCATTTAGAAACATGTTTTTGAAAAGCTTGGTGTCCTGCAACTTTAGAAAGCCAGAATGTGGACTGAGGGGTGATGCTGAAATTCAAAGATACTGGAAATAGCAACAACCTGTTTTGGGCTCTGTAAGGACAGTGAGGAGCACTGAGGGGATGCTAGCGTGAACTTGCTTTACACTAAGATGAGGCGTGTAGTGTGAAAGATGTTTTTGCTGCTACATGTTTAGATGTTTTCTTTTGGCATAATAGTTCATTACCTGACTGTCAGAACGGGTTCTGGAGTTCTGGAGTTTTTTAGTGGCTTTGAACTGAGTGGAGACGTCCTGCAGGTGATGAGTCTTGAAGATGAAGCTGATCCAAAAAAAACAACAGCCAGGTCCTTTCTCACTCATAAATACACACACACAGTCACACACGTCCAGTTTAATTCAGCTCTCAGTCCCGTCAGTCCTGAAGGTGACCCTTCACCTTTCACCTCACTTAGTTAGGCCAGTCCACTCGAGAGAAGAAGGGATGGGATTTTATATCCTCCACTCCGGATACTCCTGCCCCCAACCTCTCCACCGGGTTATACTGCAACAACTAGAGAGAGAGAGAGAGAGAGAGAGAGAGAGAGAGAGAAAGAAAGAAAGAAAGAAAGAAAGAAAGACAGACAGAAGAGAAGGAAGGAAAGAAAGAAAGACAGAAGAGAAGCAAAGAAAGAAAGACAGGAGAGAAGGAAAGAAGGAAAGGAGGGAGCAAGGGAAAACAACAGAATGAGCAAGAAAAAGGAAAAGAGATAGCAAGGGAAAAAATGAAAGAAAGAAAAAATACAAGAAAACAAAAGAAAAAAAAGGAAAAAAAAGAATGAAAGTAAGAAAGAAAGAAAAAAGAAAGAAAGAAAGAAAAAAGAAAGAACAAAAACAGCAAAGGAGAGAGTAAGAATGACAGAATAAGAGAAACCGTGAGAGAAAGGAAAATATAGCAAGACATACCAAGGGAAAGAAAAAACAAATGAACCAAGAAAAGAATGAAAAAGGACAGCACGGAAAAGTTAAATAAAAAAGGAAAAAAGAAAGAAAAGAAGAAACAATGTGTGAGAGAGAAGCAGCAGGAGAAATAAAAAGAAAGAAAGAAAGAAAGAAAGAAAGAAAGAGGAGAAGGAAAGAGGAGATAGAGAGAAAGAAAGAGAGAGAACGTGTAAGAAGGAAGAGAGTTTATGTACTGAAGTGCTGCAGTGTGCTGAGATGAAGAGAATAAGGTGTGAACTGATAGCGGCTCTCTGTTATTAGTCTACTCAAACAGAGAGATCCGTATCACTGCTGCTGTGCTCACAGCGAGTGTGTTCTCCCCGTATCTATGTAAAAGAGGGAATGCCAAAGTGCCATCCAACAACACGGAGAAGAAAGGGATAAAATCCCACAACCTTAACTGAGATTCCATGTTTTCACCTAAGCTGGTGAGGGTAACGTACCTGTTCCAGCAGAGACCTGGCCTCCTCCGACACGAAATCCGGAATGTTCAGGGAGGTGTGTCTGCTGATGCCCGCAGGATGGCACTGGTGGAGAGACTACACACAAACACAAACAGCCGCATTTAAACACAGTTCATTCATTTAGCACCTGCAATGAACTGTACAGCACTGTTTAACAGTGTCGCAGATCCAGTTCCAGACTCCTGGTGACCTGGTCGTGTTGGACTGATTAAAACTGATCATGAAAGCGAGGGCTGTTCTTTACCTCAGTCAAGTTATCAGGTAATGAAGTGCCAATGTGAGTTCTACTGTTGACGCAAGCCAGACTCTCAACTGAGAGACTCTACACTCAACTCGGACTTGCACCCCAGAGACTCAACCCCACCCCAACTTGACTCAAACCCCAGAGACCTGAGACTCAGCTCACACTTGTACCTCAGATGTCCAAGACTCGATTAAGACTCACACCCTAGAGACCCACAACTAGATTCAGACTTGCACCCTAGAGACTCAAAATTCGACTCGAACCTCAAAGATTGAGACTCGACCCAGACTCATACCTCAGAGACTCAGAACTTGATTCTGTACCCTAGAGACTCAAGACTTGATTTGAATGCACACCGTGGAGACTGGAGACTCAATCCAGAACCGACTCAAAACCTCATTCAGAGTCGCACCATGAAGATTCAAGACTCTATTTGGACACGCACCTTAGAGACTCAAGACTCAACTCAGACCAGTACCTCAGAGACTCAGACTCATGCCCAAGAGACTCAAGATTCAATTCATTCTCATACCCCAGAGAGTCGAGACTTGATTCAGACTTGTGCCTAGAGACTCGAGACTGAACTCAGATTCATACCTCACAGACTCAAGACTTGATTCAGACTCAAATACCAGAGACCCCCTCCCCAAGACTTGACTCGTAGTTGCACCCCAGAGGCTCGAGGCTAGACTCCAAATAGCATCCCAGAAACTCGAATCAGACTTGAAAACCAGAGACTCAAGAGTTGATCGGACTCCCACCACCAGGACATGTGACTTGACCCCAGAGTGAAGGCTCTACTCAGATTTGCAACCCAAAGGTCAAAAACTGAGTTGGACTCGAGACTCAAGACGCAACTCAAACTTGCATCCTTAAGATTTAAGACTCGGATTCGCACTCGAAAAACTTAAGACTTGACTCAGACTCACACCTTAAACCTTTCACCTTAAACTGGTCTCCTCCTTTCAGTCAGACCAGTCTCACGCAACCGCTGGCCCTGCTTTGCTGTCACCATCGTATCTACCATCTCTTATCTCCCTCTTACCTGTAACTGTGTATGTGTTTGTGTGAGGGGTCTCAATGGTCTGGAAGTGAATTCACTGGTATAGCTTACAAATGATGTTTGTGTTATAGTCAAAAAGCTGCTTGAGGGTAAAAGGGATAATGATAATGGCCTTTGTGTGTGTGTGTGTGTGTGTGTGTGTGTGTGTGTGTGTGTGCGCACGCGTGTACGCTCCGTTTGATCTGTTAAAAGAGAAACGGCTCTTCTCCTATTGCCAGTCTCATAGCTGCAGGCATCACCGCTCATCACACAACCATCGAGAGGGTGCCTGTGTGTGTGTGTGTGTGTGTGTGTGTGTGTGTGCTTGTCTTGCTATACTTGTAGGCACCACATGTCCTCACAGTGATAGCATAAGTGAGGACAATTTCCTGTGGTTGCACTTTATCACTGAGGTTTAGGTTAGGGTTAGGTTCAGGTCTACTGCTTAGGTTAAGGTAAGCATTAGGTTTAGGTTTATTACTGAGGTTTAGTATAGGATTTAGGTTGATTACTGAGGTTAAGATTAGTGCTAGGAGTAGATTTATTACTAGGGTTAAGGTTAGGTTTAGGTTTATTACCGAGGTCAAGGTTAGGTTTCTTTGTCGTTTGCTTTGTGAGAAAGGCTGATGCAGGGCTTGCACACAAGTCATGAGTGCTTTCACACGGAATTAAAAATAAATAAATAAATAAATAAATAAATAAATAAAATCACCAAACATTACATTGCTTTCAACATTATTTGATGAACGATGCAGACGCGAGTTTTGACTGCATGGAGAACATCGGCAAGTGCAGAGTCCACCATGGCAGGCTCAAAGTTTTGCGTGACCCCAGGGAAAACAACAAACAAAGACCGCAGTAGCACATTCTTTACAAGCCGAGTTCATTTTTATTGCTGTCTTATTAAAAGCTTCTCTCTGTTCTTTACAATGTGGGAACTTTTCCTGATGAACGGATCAATAAAAACAGTCCAAAAACAACACTGAATAAAACCTTTAATCTACAATGAAGTTAGGATGGTTCACCATCTTACCTTTCCAGTAAGAAGCTCAAAGAGAAGGGCCCCCAAACTCCACCAATCACAAGCTGCTGTCTCTTCAGAAATCCCGCCCACCTCTGGATGATTGACAGACAAAGACAAAGACAGTAAGAGTGAGGGAAAGATAACGGTTGAGGACGAGTTCGCAAATGAAACCTGAAACAATTCACTGGAAAACCATTTCTCTTTTTCAGTGGCTGTTTCCTGCTTCTTAAGAAAGGAATAGGTGAATCAAGAACACACACACACACACACACACACACACACACACTGAAGAGGAACAGAAGACTTTTGGACTTGTTTTGTAAAACAGATGATTGACACGATAACTACTACACCATCAACACAGCAACACCATCTCCAAGACCAGACCTCCATATGTCTAGATCTTAGCATTCAGATAGCCCCTGGTCAATGTCTCCAACAGAACAAACTAGGGATGTGCAGAATGTTTGGCAACCGAAATTATTTGGTTGTAAAAAGACAGAACAATGACGCTTGTAATGACGGTGTTAACTTTCTCTACTTCCAGGATGTCGACGGGAAGCTCTAGGGTCAAGCATTTGAGCCAAACGGAACTCCAGAGCCAAGAGTTAAGAAGAGAACAGAGCCATTAGGTTTAACAAGCACTACAGCCAGACAGACAGCAGCTTCTCAGTGCATAGGTAGATACGTTTGGTCGGTCGCTTATTCGCTCTCTCGCTTTTTCTCTCCTGCTCTCTTTCGTCCATCCCCCAACAATTCCAAGAAACACACCCCCAACAACGTAATAAAGGGCAGCCAGCGTGGAGTAAGGCGCTCTTTATGAATGCAGCATGTCCGCTGGGACGTTAAAACGTTCAGTGAGTTTGTGTGAACTGCAGTTTAGTACTGGTCCTTTTCTTCGAAAACCAAGACAAAAATACATTTAGCCCATTTAATTTATGCAACGGTGAAAAAAGGGACAAAATGAATGAAAACGTGTTCGGTATTCAGTATCTGCCCTTCGGCCAAATGTTGCGGTTCTGGCCAAAATCAGTCCAATCAAAGGACTGTTGTGGATGAAGTGTGTTGCTCTTTGCCGAGGCTGAAGAAGAAAACAAGCCTCCAGATTGTAACCAGCATAAAGTTCCATATCCAGGGTCTGTCATGGTACATCATGGGTTGTTTTACTGCACATGGACTGGGTAACCTGAAGGCACCATTAAGGCTAAATGATACACACATATTGAAGCCACATATGCCGCCTTCTAGATGACATCTATTTTGTTAGAGACCTCCATGCTTATTCCAAAGACGCCAAGCCACATTAATGTTACAACATCACGGCAGTGTGATCGGAGAGTCTGGACGATGGACCAGCCTGTTCTAACTTTTCTGGAACGTTTTGCAAAAAACATAAATAGCTAAAAAACTAATTGCATAAAGTGCAAAATCTAATCTTTTGTACTGTTGGCACAGAGCCCGCATGTACCGAATCCATTTCTGTTACTTGTTAGCTGCATTAGCTTTGTTGCTCCAGCACCTTCAGGTATCAAACATGCCTTGTTTGATTGAATGCATTTGGGCAAGGGGGGGAAAAAAAACCGCACCTCAGACCCACAGCATGTCCTTGGACTTTCTGCTTCGGCACTTTTCGAAGTAGAGCTCTCTGAGTCAGCTGAGTTGAAACACATCCCTCTCTGAAGGTGCAGTCGTCCTTCCTCTGGCCGAAGTTCCGGGGAGGCCGCTTCCCCCAACCCCAGGAGTTGTTTTAGGGGTTCTCTGGGAGGAGAGTTAGACTGAGACTGACAGGGGGTTCAGCTCCAGCTCCAAGGCTTTAGGGCTTCAGCAGGGGGACCAGATGGCTCACCAGCTCCTCCAGCACAGAGTCAAGTAGAGCCACTGCCTGGAGCTACAAGCCCAGCGTGGTCCACCCTCTGCCGCTCTCTTCCAGCCGAGGTTAGTGTGCTGAGGGGTCAGGCTGAAAGCCCCCTGCAGGCCGCCGCTGCAACTGAGCAGCGGTGGTTCATGAAAAGACGCTGCAGAGATGTTGTGACAGCGTTATCTAAAGGATCATCATCAAACAGACTTGTGCTGTACCTGTGCATGTGTGCGTGTGTGTGAGAGAGATTGGGGGGGTGGCTCAGGGTGATGTTGGGCACACATATACACACACACACGCAGAAGTCTCTCAGCAAGGTCGATTGTCATCACAAAGGATTAATGTCTACGAGACTCCAGGGAAGGAAACCATTATACTGCACAACAAACAAGAGGAGACGAGAGAGAGAGAGAGAGAGAGAGAGAGAGAGAGAGAGAGACTGACTGTGGAGGGTGCAAAAGAGTGAAAAGAAACAAAGGGATACCGAGTTTCACAGCAGCTACAAACCAAGTCCTTGAACACTGTGCCTACTATTTAGCCCTTGATAGGTTCTACGCCTTCAACAGGAACTTGTGATGGGAACATATCAACAAATGCATATGCAATAGTACAAATAATTACCTCCAACAACAATTAAGTTAGGAGTGATGGAACACATCACTGGGTAACATGGCTTCACATTGGTTTCGTTTCCCCGCTGACCAAAAGGTTTATCATAGTTTTGATGGAGATGGCAGTTAAGAGTGACTTCCCCATGGTTTCAGAGGCTTTTGCTTCAGTATTGCTCTCTGCAGCTACACGGGGCCTTGGCCCGGCTTGTCTGAGCGACAACACACAGCAGCGTAGCTCACATCAGGTCAGGCATCTGAGTAGCAATACACTGTAACTATGTGGCCTCCCAAAGTGGTTGCTGCTTGTGAGTGTTGCTATATCGCAGCTAAGAGGCTTCCACAGCAGATCGATGCTACCCTGCAGACACAAGGCTTCCCAGGCTGGGTACTTGAGAGATGCTACACCACAGCTACAGGGCTTCCCAAATCGGGCACTTGAGCAACACGATATTGCAGTTTCAAGGATTCCCAGTCTGGGTGCTTGAGCGATGCTACACCGCAGCTACAATGCTTCCCCAGCTGGGCACTTGAGCAACACCACCTTGCAGTTTCAAGAATTTCCAGGCTGGGTGCTTCAGCAGTGCTGCACCGCAGCTACGAGGTTTCCCAAGGTGAGTGTTTGAGCAAAGTCACACTGCAGCTTTAAGGCCTCCTAGGCTGGGTTCTTGAGTCATGCTACACCACAGCTACAAGACATTGGGGGCTAGGAGGTTGAGCAAGCTACAAGGCTTCCCAGGCTGGGTGCTTGAGTGATGTTACACCACAGCTTCAAGACTTCCCAGGCTGGGTGCTTGAGTGATGTTACACCACAGCAACAAGGCATCGTGGGTTGTGCACTTAAGCGATGCTACACTGCAGTTACAAGGCATTGGGGGCTACGAGGTTGAGCAAGCTACAAGGCTTCCCAGACTGGGTGCTTCAGCGAAGCCACACTACAGCTACAAGGCATTGTGGGCTGTGTACTCAAGCGATGCTACACTGCAGTTACAAGGCATCCCAGGTTGGGTGCTTGACTAATGCTCCGCTATGGCTATAAAGCTACCTGGGACAGCCTTCTGAGCATCACAACACCACAGGTACAAGGCCGGCCATGCTGAGAGAGACATTCCTCCACGACTCAGGACTCTTTCCAGGATGGCTGCCTGAGTGAAACTACACCGCAGGTACGAGGCCTCTCAACTCAAGAGGGCCCTCTCCCCCGCCTTGGCTATGGCCTCTTTCCAGGCTTCCCCCTGCCACCTGGGGAACTGTGTGTGCTGTGTATTGTTGTTTATGCGTTTTGTTACTGCTGTAAGGCATCATCGGGTTTGGGTCACCATAATCATTAACCTACGTTTACGTCTGATTTACATTTGAAATCAACAGGTATCCAATACAGCTACAGCAAGCATCCACTATTAATCATCTTCTGGCTTCACAGAGACTTTGTGTGGCCAATCCTTTCCTCAGTGTGATCTAATTGTTTGCGGCTCTGTTTGTTTGCCACTAAATTGCTATGGCAAATCTGGTCAGGCACAGAACAGAAGGGCCTCCATTGACCTCCACTCACTTTGGGGCCGATAAAAGTTCCCTCTGACCTGCCTGTGGTTAGAGCCACTTCAAGTAATTCAACAATTGGTTGTTGAGCAGTTCAGTAATCTTGCCGAGAGTGAGAAGGAGCAAGTTCCCATATTTCGCTCGTACACGCAGCCTCGGTGTGGGCGTATGCGATGCCTTTTATCGTAATTACCGCAACTCTAAGCGTGTGTGATTGAAAGCCATCGTTGCTTGCTGTTCCGTTTAGGTGCCTGAGAGGGAAGTGGTGTTCTCCTCAGATAGAGGCGCTGGAGGAACAGGTGAAACGTTTCATTTCCCTAAAGAACCGCTCCATTGTCACTGTGAGGAAGCAGACAGGGGTGTAAAACACCACAGGAGAAGTGCCTCAAGACACACACTCACAAACACACACATACACGCAAAAGTTCAAGGTCAAATGAAAAACACACATGTTTCAAACACAGATAAAACAACAGAGAACATTAAATTAAATATGGCAGGTGCAAAAAAAAAATTTTTTTTTTCTTTTTTCTGCTATACAGCCTATTACACTCTATAACAGAATAAGAAACTGTGCAGTCAAAACTTCTCTGTAAGTCAGCAAATAAAGGCACATATTCTGAAACGACTGAGGAAGCTGTAGAACACCAAGAATGGACTTCCTACTAAACGTCTAAATCCAGCATAAAAGAACTTCTCAAAAATTAACATTCCAGAATGAATAAGGCTTGTTGTGTAATATGCATGACATCTTAGAACAATCTAGAGCTCACGAAAGACAGTCAGAGAAAAAAAATAGGAGAGAGAGAGAGCAAGAAGAAGAGGGTAAAAGAGAGGAGAG
>CM067481.1:2174032-2198892 GCA_034552555.1 Semaprochilodus insignis
GGTGTAAGGGGAAGGAAATCGTGTACAGCTGAACAGTTGCTTTAAACATGCACCATTTCACTGTAACTTACTGGGTTTAAGATCTAGTTTTGATCTTCTACACCCTTCAGTACACGCGCCCTGACACACTTAAAGGGGCCTTCCACCAGGTTTTAAAAAATTTCAGACCTTGACAAGTGAACTGATTTGTTCGGGGTGGTTTGGTGGGAAATGGTACAGTGTAGTGAAACCTCAGTCTTTACGGTGGTGGTGATGGGAACAGATTCGGTTAGCATGTCTACAACACAAATCTAGATATTTTATTTACCATCTTCCATAAAATGGTCATAAATGTGTTTTCTTTGGGGACTATTTTGCCTCATGACTCTGCATGTACCCCTCCATCATGAATGAATCTCTTGAGTGGTCAGCTATATTTGGGCGTAAGGGGAAGACAACTTTTTGGCTGAACGGTTGCTTTAAACATGCACCATTTCACCGTAATTAACTGTTAATACAGGTTCCAATCTGTTTTCCCTCTTCTACACAGTTCAATACAAGCAGTGCCATCCTGAAGACCGGCTTCGACTTCTTGGACAACTGGTAACACCAGAACGTGACCTCAAGCTATGGATCCATTCCCGAGATAAAGGACCTACGACCTTCGCGCACACTACAGAGCAGTTACAGCCAAACTCACCATTTTAGACCCTCGTTAAAGCTGCAGTCAGTATATTCTGGAGCTTAAACCGTACAGAAAATGTACTTAACTTTATATAGGTCAACTGTTTTGCGAGGGTGGAGGGGTGAAGAGAGAGCGAGAGAGAGAGGACGCCTGCGCTGTTTATTTTTCCAGTTTGATCATGAAAAGCAGGAACAGTGTTTTGATTCTGTTAACCTCTTCACCTTCCAAATGAAGGAATGTATTCCAGAAACATACTGACTGTAGCCTTGAAACGCTCGCCCTCTGTTCACGCTCAGATCCAGATCATAGCCCCTTACTCTAAACTAGGGCTGCACGATCCAAAATATGATATCACGGTTCTGTTGGTACATATTGGAATATATTAAAACAGTATCTATTATATGATATGTTTTATTTTGGCCCAAATCATTTATTCATTCATTTATTTACAGTATGTAATGTAGCGGTTTGTGCTAATTTAGCATAGTGCTGGGTGGTGTATCGTGTCAAAACAGGAGCTTTTGCTCATATTTGGGCCCCCAAGAAAGATTTTGTGTATTTTCATATCCATATGGTGGACATGATGATGAGCGTCACCAGAATGTAGCCTATTTCGATTTTACATGCTTTAATATAAATCAGCTCCTCCGTGATTCATACAGCTCGGCGGGGACTCGTGTTACAGTGGAGGCTCACCGGAGCTTCACTTCGGTGTTGCTTTTGTTAGTTTGAGCTTGTTGATTTAGTCTTAGCTCTCCCCTCAGCATGTGACCAGCATTATCTGCTGGAGATGTTGCTTTTAAAGCCATTTTAAAGCTGGGGGGCGGGGCTACAATCACGGATTCTGTCATAGCTACACAGCATAGATCGACATCAGAACGACATCGCCGTCCCAAATAAACAAGCAGTGTCCCGTCTGTAAAGCTTCCTTTCAGCATGTTATGTATTGCTGTGATATTCGATATATTGGAAAACGGCTTGATATTGAATTTTAGGGATACCACCCAGCACTATAGCATCTGTGATATCAAAGACCACATATTGATACAGCTCTGGAAAAATTGAAGAGACCACCTCAAACTGATCAGTTTCTGGGTTTGTGATTGACCAAAATGAGCAGTTCTGTTTTATTCTCTACACTACTGGAAACACGTCTCCCAAATTCCAGATCAAATATTGTATTTAGATCTGTTTATTTAGAAAATCACTAATGACCCTCCAGAAGCCTGTTTTTAGAACCATGCTCGCTGTGCGTTTCACCCCAGCCACCGCTCGCCAGTCTTTCTGTAGGTCACTTGAGGTCATCTTACGGTGGTTAAGGGACATTGGAATGAGGTGGCGCTCATCACGGTCAGTAGAGAGGGGTTTTGGCCCTCTGCCAGTCTGTAGCTGTGTTGTCCTGTGTGTTTGCTGCTTGACCTTGTTCTTATGAAGCAGACGCTCACTGTATCTGCCGGTAAAGCTAGAACCCAACCTTCTGTTCCTCACTAAGAACCTGCTGTACAGGTGGAGATGCTGATTTAAGAAGAACCTGGAGTGGGCTCTTATTTATTTCCAGAGCTGTATATGGTGCAGCCTTAACTTCCTTCATTTTAAACAAATCACTGTGTGAGCAATAGCGCAGTAGCATCTCGCTAACATTGAACCTCTGTCTGAACTGAGGAAGACCCTGGTAAGGGTCTTTAGGGAGGGGGCTGAGGGAGGAATACTTGACCCATAAATGCTAAACTGAACGAAGAGCGGAATTTCTATAGTGCAAATCGACACATGTTAGCTTGTTAGCATGTTAGCATTTTTAGATGACGTATTCCTCTGGACTGAGCTGTCTGCCTTGTCTCTCTGCCTCACTGCCTGGCGTTTCCTCTTCTTGATATTTGGTATTTAGACCTCAGTACTAGTGCTGCACAGTTATGGATGTAGACTCCGAGTAGATTAGCATGGTTTTGAAGTGCTGCATTTTACACTACAAGCTTATGTTGGTTTTGTAGACTTTTTATACACAACCCGTCATTCATTTATCCACCCTTCCATTCGTTCGTTCATGGTAATGTTTATGATTATTATGTGTTGCACTCGTTTGACTTGGGTCAAATTTGTATTTATGAGGCCTCGTCCCAGCTCTTGTTGACCTTTCCTCGTCTCCTTCATTCGGCAACCGAGAGAAATCAAAAATGACCTGATGTACCGAAAATGGTTTGGCTCTATCATGCCTGAAAGTTTAGTCTGTCTGCTTATTGCTGTTTCTGACGAGGCTTTCTGTAGGTGGTCCAACGGTTCAGGCAAAGTTGACACATTGGAAGGATTGTTTTGACCACCGCAGCTTTTGTTGCCTGTCTGAAAGACCAATTACGTTTAATTTGACCTAGTTTGGATCCCTTTCTATTGAGCTAACATCACAATGGGGACCTTGGCTGCATGTCTAACCCGTCTCGGCGGCTGGCTAAGTTCAGGGTTTTGGCCCATAAACACCTTCAGTCCACAAATACACATACAGAGATGTAAAGTGGTTATTGAGCACAGAGGGTGGCACTGACTGGGTTCCCTTCATATTGGGAATGGTGTAGGGTGTTTGCTTGTACAGGTGTATGCAAATGTGTAAGCACTCCTGGTCACATGACATAATAAGCGAGCACGTCTTTCAGAGAGGGCACATTTTTAAAGCAAAATTGCTGTTTATTGGCTGTATAAACAGCAATTTTGGGGGAATGGAGCGTATCTTTTTGACACCCTATAACGCATTTTGCATTTAATGTTGTATGTTTTGAGCAAATAGACTCTGTACACTCTGATTTGCTGAAACTTGGTTAACAGTAGAGGATGTGAATTTCACATACACGTTCTACAAAACATGTAATTTGAGTACTAGTGTTCGAAGCTTTGTATGGGTCTTAACATATAACGTCTTATCAAGTGAAATGATCTTGCAGCAATATTACCTTCTAGCACAGTAAGATTTTCACTGGGTATATTTGCTCAAAATAAGAAAACATGGGCTGGATGATCTTATAATGTTCTCATACCAAGAAATATTCGATTTATAGCCTATATAGAAGCCGTTTCCTCCAGTATGTCTTCACCGTGCTCATTTTGACTATTGAGTTATACTCTCTACAGTTGACACTAGGGGGGAAAAAAAAAAAAAAAAAAACACTAGAAAAACGGGTCCAGACAGGTCCACACAGTTCTTACAGAACTTACAGATCAGCACTTTAAGCACATGTTAACATGCCAACGGAAAGGCAAAACTTCTGGTCTGATCTGGAAGGAAAGCACATTTAATTCAAGCAATACAAAGTGCCGAAGCTGTTCTCAATCTCAGGACAGCACAGTCTGCAGGTTTTCTTGTGGTGTCCCTACCCTGCCACACCTGGCTCGGCTTACGAAAGGCTTTGATGAGTTGAAACAGGTGCGTTGTGACCAGGGACTGGGATTAAGAGCCGCTGATCTAAAGTACCACGGAGGTTTTTGCTTGCGCTGGGCGTCTGGCAAAGTGGGCAAACACGAGGAAAGGCAGCGTGCAAGTATTGGGACGAGGCCGACCGCTTGTACACACCAAATAAATCATGACGTAGAGCTGGTACTCGTGCATTCTGATACTATTAATGCAAGGTAAAGTTAATAAAGATGGGGTACCTCATACGAGTCCTGTTGTGTTTTTAACCATTGCTTCTCTCGTCCACTAGGGGGCAATAAAGCACAAGCCTATAGATACAACCCTTGGAGGTTCATGACAAGTGCGAATGCTTCCTGACAGGTGTGCTGCAGTCCGGGAAGGTGACTCCAGTTCAAGAGGGAAAAGTCTTAAAGATAGTTCATCGCTGGGGACGCAGCTCAGGAGCTTCAGTCATAAAGACAGTGGGCAGTTTTTCAGTAGAGGCTAAAAGTGACCTCTGCGTTTAGATCTGAGAGTATATAGATATAAATATATAAACAGGGCTGGGAATCGGGGACCGCGCACATCCAGTGCCTGTACGTTAGTGCAGTATCTAAGTAAAACAAGAGCAGCTGTTCCTCAGGTAGGATGCGATCCGACTCTACCAGCAATCAAGCATAAGCAGCTTGATACAAAGGCAAATGTCCATTTGAGAGTCCAGTGTTACGTGAACAGAGATGAGTTTAAAAAAAAGTGATCTGGTCAAGGGAGTTCTCCTTCACTATGTTCTCCACAAATGGCCTACAGCAAGAAATCAGGCAAATGCTTGACCCCTGCAGTGACGGGGTCCAGTGGCCCTGTTTTGCTGTGGAAGGCATTACGGTTTGGATACACTTATCCCTTTAGAAGGAAAGGTCACTTTTATCTTGCATTGCTATCTCGGTGGGAGGGGTTTCTTGCAGGATGGCAGTGACCCCATCCGTAGGGCACGAGTGGTCACTGAATCGTTTGATTTCCAAGTATAAAAACGATAACGTCACCAAATCTCAACCCAATTGAGACTGGGAATATCGTTTGGAAGAATGGTGTTCCGTTCGTCTCGTACAGTTCCAGAGATAATGCCAAAAGTGCATTGAAGCTGTTCTGGCTGGATCATGGTGGTCCAACACCTCGCCAAGACACATTTGCAGTGTTGCTTGAAAGTTTGTGGCTGCCTTGTCATTTAGTGCATCTCCACATAAATATGGTATAAATTATGACCAGATCTTAATTCCACTCATAATAATACAAAAAAAAAACCCCAATAAAACAAATAACACAAACAGTTCTGTAGGTTTTTCATTCATTTGTTGAACACAGTGATCTTATATTAAATGTGTTTGTTGGCAAAACCATGTCAAACCTCTCCAATTGTTAGTGTGGTATAGGGGATAGTGAGGGGCAGGAGGTTCAGTCAATTGGATGACGTTCAGGTGTGAGTGTGGCTGACCCTACCTGTCTGAAAAAAACATCACCTGAGGGGGCACCCCTACAGCACATCTTGAACCCGAGTCTGCGCTTGGGCAGGGTTCCCACACTGTAGAAGACAACATGCCTTGTTCCAGTCCCCAGGAAGGGGCGACCCAGTGAGCTTAATGACTTCAGGCCGGTCGCTCTAACATGGCATGTCATGAAGACCCTGGAACACCTGCTTCTACACCTTCTCAGACCCCAGGTTCAACACACAATGGACCTACCTACAGGGTTCACCTACAGGGAGAAAGCAGGAGTAGAGGATGCCTTGTTATACCTTCTCCATCAGGCCCACTCTCATCTGGACAAAGAGGGGGCAGCGCTGTGAGAGGCTTGTTCTTTGAATTTTCCAGTGCCTTTAACACCATTCAGCCCCTCCAACTGAGAGATAAGCTGGCGAGGATGCAAGTCGATCCGCACCTGGTCTCCAGGATTACTGACCACCTCACTGGCAGACCTCAGTACGTCAGTCCGAACGACTGTACATCAGAGACTGTGGTCAGCAGCACGGGATCACCACAGTACTATGGCAAAATTGAACACTGCATCCCAACTTTGAAACACGATGATGGCAGTATCACAGTTTGGGGCTGTTTTGCTGCTACAAGATCACAATACAGCTTGCTAGGAACTTTGGATTGTGTCGAGGAGTCGTAAAGGAGACGGTTAGGGCTTGTATCCAACCTCAACGGGAAGCGGGTCCTACAGAAAGACAACGAGCCTAAAAACCCCGGTCAGTCTACAGAGGAAGGGTTGAATCAGAGGAATGGCCGAGTTCAAATGTTGAGGCAGAATCTAAGGTGCGACGTTCATGCAAGAAAGCCCACCATCATAACAGAGCCGAAGCAGTTCTTTGAGGAGGAACAGGCTTCAAGTCAGTGCAGGGCTAAACAACAGTTACAGGAACCATTTGGTGGAAGTCATGGCTTCTAAAGGGGATTGCAGCAGTTCCCGAAAGCAGACATACTTTGGAGACTTTTGCCAACCAGGACATGTAACACTGTATGCTGTTCTTTATACCACCCATGTGGTTGGTCCTCTACATGCCCCTAAAAAAGCTCCGAGCCAACAAGGCATGGACTTAATGAGACCTCTGAACAAAACATTAACAGCAGGTCCTTGTAAGTCTCGTAGGCTTTGAAGTGGAGCAGCTGTGGCTTCACTGTGGCAACCATTGGATTGAGGTCTGGCCAACACCTTTTTGTCATGTTCCTCAAAGCGTTCCCTTGCCATTAGGGAATCCTATCACCATCGCTCCTGTTTGTCTTCTTCCCACAGTGCATCCTGGTAACCATTGGTTTCCCATTTTAACAGTGCACACATAGCCGACTGTTCATGATATGAAAGAAACTGGGACTCATCGGATCTGGTGTCCTTTTTTGGTTGCCCATTGTAGGGTCTTTCGATAGTGGGCAGCAGTTAGTACGGGCACTTTGATCCATGTAGCCCCAAACAATGCACCTACTGTAATAGTCATTCAGTGAGTTGTGCCACAATAGGTCCTCTGTCGGTTTGGACCAGACAGGATGTCCTCACTGAACCTTGAGTGCCCAACACCCTGACCACTGTCGGTAGGCATTTGCCCGTACAGCTGACTGGGAGTACACCGTAAGCCTCACCATTTCCTAGATGCTATGATGCCTTCATGACCATTTGGCCCTGTTTAGGCCTTGGCTCCTGCCTGTTTCTACCATATCCAACACTTTCGACTACAACAGCCGTCTGTTTGTTTACCGTCTCAGCTTGGGCGTTTCATTCTTCTGCAGCCTTAGTTGAGAGAAACCAGTCTGGGACTTCACAAATTCTTACGGGTTTGGCATCAGTAAGCAGGAATCCATTAAGCCACAATTGGCACTCGTACAGCTGTGGAATTTAATGCCCATGGTGCTTATAGAAATCTCTGTACACACTAAAGAGCTCATTAAGTGTACGGAGCTCAGCTGAACGAGTTTGTAATGAGTGTGCTTTGTTGTGGCTTGATGCTTTCACTTTCTGCTCAGTGCCTGCATTTTCATCTGGGAGAGATTTAGTGAACTGGAGTTAGTTATGTAATGAAAGGATCCTGTTGAAGCCAGACTCCACCCCCTTACATCCTCACGCTCATCCAAACACCAGAGAGAGAGAGAGAGAGAGTGAAAGAGCATGTGTGTGTTTATATTAGAGAGCGAGAGAGAGTTAAACAGTGTTTGTTTTTGTATATTTTCAGGACAGTGTCCTGATTAGGTAGGAAAGTCAGAAATTTAATTCCCAGCCGTTTTACAGAAGATGACAGANCCTCGACAACTCCATATACAGTCATCAGAAAAATAGGGGCACAAATTGGAATCAACCGACAGCGAAGAAACTTGGTAGGTTTGACATCGTGAGACATGCTAATGATTCAAGTTTCGCGCTCGGCTGTGCATGTGACGTAAGCAAGGACGGGCCTTATCGCTGTACCTCACGACCCAACAGCCACGATTGTGGACATTCAGCGAGCAGTGATGCCCTCCATGAGTCAATCCTGTTAGTGCCAGCACTATTCGCAGACACTGCACCACGCATAACTACCGTTACGACGACTGTCCTTAACACCACGTCAACGTCACCAAAGACTGCAGTGGTGTCGTGCCAGACTGTCATGGAGTGACTCAGAATGGCAGCGGGTCGTCTTCAGTGACGAGTCCCGCTTTTGTCTTGGTGGAGACGACCAACGAATCCATGTGTGGAGGCACCGTGGTCAGCACCAAGACGAACGGTTTGTTGTCACACGTCACACGTCCACACGTCCACAAAGGTCACTCCACCTCCACCCCTACCGCACCATCTGCAGGAGCTGTGTGAGAATATTCAAGCTGCATGGGATGGATTATCACAGGACACCATTAGGAACCTCTACAGCTCCATGCCGAGACGTCTGGCATGTTGAGAGACACTACTTCTGTATGTGTAGCTCAATAAATATCGTCCATATCAGTCTAAATGTATCATCATTGATTGTTCCTGGTGACCTTTATCTTCCTTCCCAGTAGCACTGCAGTCCCACACTTCCTTCTGGGTGCAGCTATTCTTTTGATGATGAGAGTACATATAACATACATGTGTCCCTGCGTACTGACATTGTCCGAAAACAAGTACATGAGTGTGAAGTGTGTTTCTGCGAGAGGAGTTTGTGTGGCCCGGCAGTGGAAATTCCTTCCATGCGCAGAAGGAACTCAGCTGCTGCTGAGACTCGCTCGTTAGTGACCACACACTCCACACAAACACACACACATGCTTGAAGAGCACGGGCCTGGGGGGGCACCGACAGTGATGACACCCCCAAAAGAAGCCACACAAGCCTCTCTCTGCCTGTGTGTGTGCGTGTGTGTTTAGCGGAGCCACAAAGCGTGGAAGTAGGAGGTGGGACAGGAGTTTCCTGTTGTTGGTGGAGATTTACTCGGGACGGGACGGCAGAAGAGAGGGAGAGGGAAAGGAGGGAGAGACGACAGAAAGAGAGGGATCAGTCAGAGGAGGGGAGGGAAAGGAGAGAGGAGAGACAGAACACAACAGAGAGGAAACGGGTAAAGACCTGTCTAGCTGTACTGTGGTGCTTTGAGGGGAAGATGGTGTCAGCTGTGCTTCTGGTAGTTGTCCTGGGTCTGACGTTTGTGTCCTGCACCGGTGCTGAGGGGAACAGTACAATACCGGCTGTGTCTGACGTTCAGGTAAGGCTTTTACAAACACTGCTAGCTAACACTGAATCTAAAGTTGGAGTCGGTTTATGCAACTAATTTATGCATGCTCCGCCCACAAATTCTTTCCTAGCAACTGTTGCAAGGTTGGACAAGCTTTATAGAACGAATTAGTACCTTGTAGTTGTACAGTTCCAGACTGTAGTCCATCTGTTTCTCTGTATACTGTGTTACCCTGTTCTTCAATGGTCAGGACCCCCACAGGACCACCACAGAGCAGGTGTTATGTTGGTGGTGGATCATTCTCAGCACTGCAGTGACACTGACGTGGTGGTGGTGTGTTAGTGTGCGTTGTGCTGGTGTGAGTGGATCAGACACAGCAGTGCTGCTGGAGTGTTTAAACACTGTGTCCACTCACTGTCCACTCTGTTAGACACTCCTACCTTGCTGGTCCACCTTGTAGATGTACAGTCAGAGACGATAGGTCATCTGCTGCTGCACAGTGCAGTGTTGGTCATCCTCTAGTCCTTCATCAGTGGTCGCAGGACACTGCCCACAGGACGCTGTTGTGCTGGATAGTTTTGGTTGGTGGACAATTCTCAGTCCAGCAGCGACACTGAGGTATCCAGCAGCACTGCTGTGTCTGATCAGTATACAGTATACAGAGAAACAGATGGACTACAGTCTGTAACTGTAGAACTACAAAGTGCTCCTGTATGGTCAGTGGAGCTGATGAAATGGACAGTAAGTGTTCAATAAGTGACTGAACACTTGTTTCCTCTCACTTTTTGTGCCCAGCACAGTTAGAAATGTCTACATGCCGTGTCAAACTCTCTTTATTTAAAAAGGAGAAAGCAATGAAACTTCAGTTTTCCATGATAAAGGCCCTTTTAAAAACATGTGGTGTTTCATATGCCTCAGTCTGGTATGTGTTTGGTGACCACGATGGGTGATGTTCTTGCAGAATGATGGTCAGCGAGGGAGAGGAGACACTCCAGACATCGAAGAGCCCGAGCCTGAACCTGAGCCCGAGCCCGAGCCTGAACCTGACCCCGAGCCTGAACCCGAGCCGACAGCTGCCGTGTCTGACTTGGAGAACACCTACAACTACGTGTGTGCGTCCACAAACAACTCTCATTCACTGTAGCCCAGCGAGGGCAGGCCTGGTCTTACCCAGGACAGGCACATGCAAGCCACGCTTATCATGCAAAGCAGCTGGAAGTTGCCGCCCCCATCTCTTACCCCATCCCGGTTCCTTTGAACCTTTTGAAGGTGGTACAGCAGGATTTGCCAGAGGCAGCATGTATGCTGTTTGAGGTTTGCTGAGGAGCTACAAGGCTAATGTTGCTGACAGCTAATAGAAGCTTATACCTAGGATTAGCATGGTGCACACTGCATGTCTAAAAGATCACAGATGTAGCAGTTAACTTATTTTCACTAAAACAAGGTAATCCAAGAACCGTCTACTACCGCAGGAATCGGAAAACTGGCTCACATGCTAAACTTCCAAACACAAGCCTGCTATTTGGCAGGACATTTAGAAGAAGGCAATCTTGAAATCGGAGTTACTACATAAACAGTCCCTCAGGAAACAACAGATGTATCGGACGGTTCTAGCTTCTAGCATAGCAGCGTGTTTACTACTCCTTTCATGGGCTACCTCCCCTTAAATGATCTAACCAGCAGCTGCAGCACCTTCAACATGATTGACTACGGCTACATGATTAGAATACGGCGTCGGGGCAGCAGCGCTGCTTCCTCATCCTCTCATGTTGGACTGATTCCACTCCTACAGCTCTACAGTGACTCACTATTGCCTCCTCAGGCACAAACCTGTATTACAAGACAGGATGGGCTGGGGCTAACCGGCTAGCATGCTAACTTCAGTTTTGACGCACCGTCGAAATGGTTATTGCTTCACATTCTGTTGATAATATTAGTTCATTTAGGGATATTTGAAACTACAAATTTTACACATTGCACCTTTAAACTGGCCAGCATCATAGCTCCAGTGCAAAACCACAGAACCAAACTTCAGACACCGTCATGACGCAGCTGACTGACTACATCTAGGGTTCAGAGGGAAATGGGAAATGGTGATATTAAATAGAAGACCTGCTTCGGAACTCTGTACACACAGCCGTAAGGAATGCAGCTTTAAACTCTTCTTTCGCCCACAAAAAGGCTTGATTTAAAGCAGCTGCCAGACACTTATAAATAGAAATATGATTCATCATTATGTCAGTAGTCGCAAATGTTTCCTCTGTTTTTCCGACACGTTGGAAATTAGGAATTAGGAAGAGTGGCTACTGCTTGAGACGTCATGTGTTTCCAGTGTCTGTCCTTTCAGTCCTAACACTGTTATTATGTGTCTATTATAGAGATCTCATGGACTGCAGATGTAGGTGCAAAGCGCTTTCGTTCCTTTTGTGAACCTCAGACTTGCTGAATCTGACTGTACCCGAGTATCTAGCGCACAGGACCCCCCCGTTATTTCTGCTTGTTGTGATGTCAGCACTCAAACTGTTTTGAAACCTTTGTTTGCGCTTTTAAACAAAAGCGCCGTATTGAGCATAGCAGCAGTGGAGACCACCACCCAGCCAGGATAGCAGGCAAGTCATCAGGTCAGGTCATCACATTCCACAGGGACAGTAGGCATGAACACTGAACCGCTACCCCCACCACAGTCCAGTACAACAAGGCGCATATGCAGCTTTAAACTGTCCATCCTGAACCTTTGCAGCGGTGACCGACCTGAGCTGGAGGGTGGTCGCCTTCCAGCTGTGTGATGTGCCTCATAGCATAGCATAGGAGAGTGCCCACTGGCCGCTAGTTCCCCATTCGGGTTGTGTCCCTCTCCCCAGAAGTGCCAGAGCAGTGAGACCGCACGCTATGTCCTCCTCCCCACCGTGGCAAATCTCCTTACCGCTCATGTTATCATTCCCTGTGGTAGATGCCGGGCCAGCAACAGCAGGGCTCCACCAGGCTCCACTGTTGAACCTGTTGAGCCCCGCCTCAACTGCTATCCTCTCTGCCCACCTTTGCTGTGCTTCTCCTCTCTCGCAGTCCTCGGCCAGGCTTGGTTCCCTCCTCTGGTTAGCTGTTTCCCCACATTCTGCTAGGGAGTGATCCCACCTCTGACACCAGTGTAGGGTCAGTGTAGACCAGTGTTTCTCAACCCTGGTCCTGGGCAGTTTTACATGCTCCCAACACAGGGGGTGCTGAAGGGGGTGTGTTAAAGCAGGGCATCCATTGAAAAGTGGCATGGTGCCTCCAGGACCAGGGTTGAGAAACACTGATGAGTAGTAAGAAGAGAGAGGAAACATTGCACCTTCAAACAGGTGCACTTTATTGAACACGGCAGCAGTGGAAACTGATTCCAAGCACTGCTAAGCAGCCAGGATAGTGGGCAAATACCCTACTCAACAGCCCCACATCCAGCACTGCCCCATAAACACAGATATACAGCTATCAGATATAAGCTATCAGCTATCTGTTTCCTGTTTTAAGTCTTTCTTACTGCATGTCTGGCGTTCTACAAAGGAGGCTCCACTCTTGTCGCTCCACACCGTCGAGTACAGCTAAATGTGCCAGCAGCAAGACGCCACCATGTACGAACATGCTTGAGATGTTTGTTTTATGTTACCAGTGCTGGAGGGGTACATGCTAAGTGCTGTGAGACAAAGGTTTCTGAAGTTTCTCTTTGTGTCTAGTGTCCAGGTTGGCGGCGATGGACCAGGCCATACACAAGCTGAACGTGGGTCACTACACGCTGGACGTCAAAGTGATGCAGCTGCTGGAGAGGCTGACCCGGCTGGAGGGCAAAATGGCCGACGTTGAGGAGTCCGTTGAGCAGGTCTCGGCCTACTGCAAGAACAACCGCAAAGAGATCGGTCGTCTGGAGGGTGCGTTGATCCTTCATCTTTACCTTGTTGGGTCATGTTGAGGTTTGGAGACCGTCTGATCTTGCCAAACAATGTAGCTGTCCAGTCTCCGCCCACAAACGCATTTATAGAGCATTAGGATAAATCAAGATCAGCCTAATTTTAACAAAACCTCCAGTGTTTTTTTCCAGCCTGGCCCACGTGTAGTGTAGATTAGCACAGTCAATCACTTTGCTGTATTTCCGTACTTAGAACAGAAAACTTGAAACACACGTATAACAGAGTTTGAAGGGCAGCTGATGAAGAAACTGGAATATACGTCTCCATTATGGGATCGTTTCCCCATATTGGAACATGTAGTTCATTGCTTACATGCTATACTCATATACATTGTAATATATCCACTGAAGCTGCTGTTTTATTGTCTTGCCATTTTTTAGAGTGGTTCAAATGAAAAACGGCTGTGTTGTAACCAACAACAGAGGGATGATAATCAATAGAAAACGAATACAGTCATCTTTATTGAGGACATGGATCCATATACACTCACTGAGAGCGCTGTTTGGTATTCTGTGGTATGGTATGGTTTGGTGTTCAATTACTGGGTATGGCCTTCCTTTGCTCTCAGTTTGTCGTGGCATGGATTCCACAAGATGCTGGAAACATTCCTTTAAGAATCTAGTCCATGTTGACATCATTGAATCATGCAATTCCTGATACTGCAAATCCTTATTTTACCATATCCCGCATCAGAGCCGGTTGCATACTTCAAAACGTCTCCCACTGCTTGATGAAAACTGCTACTGCGTGTTGGACACACTAGTCATTGTCGTCTACTGCTTTTATGTACTGTGCAGTGTGGAAGCCGATTTCAGAGCCAGTTGGGGTGGCCGCTTTCATAACCCCAAACAGGAGGACATCCCACCCCCCAAAAGGAGGACATCATAAAGGGGTGGTGGGGGGCACGATACTAGAACAGAATTCAAATCATAACCTAGCCTATATAACACATAAATGATTGCTTTACTCACCTAATTGGGTGGAATGGATGACATTCGTGAGTCAGGCAGGAGCTTACTGTCAGGAACAAAGAACTTGGCTCGACGCGCGCAGAGCTAAAAGTCAGATGAGTTTTATTAAACAGTTCAGCACAACAGCAAAATCCAGACAAACATAACCAAAGGGCAATGCAGGGTCAAAGTCAGAGAGACAGCCACAGGTCAAAACCAGGGAATCAGATAGACCAGCGAATTGAAAGGGGTAATCCAAGAGAGTAATCAGATAGAAAGGGAGAGTCGAAGACCAGAGAGGCAAACAAACAAGCATCCAAAACGAGGGGATGATCAAAGAGAGAGAGTCAAAGTCAAAGGGAGTCAGAACCAGGCAGGAGAATTGCCTCGGAATTGCAAACTAGGTTTGGCAAAACTTCGCAGTGTGTGTGTGTGGTTTAAATGCAGACCGGGGAATGAGCTGGTGAGGAGGAACGGGAGAATGAGGTGTGATTGACTGGGGACATGTGAGGGTGATGTCATCGGAGAGGAACTCTGGGAAATTGAGTTGGTGTCAGGGAACCCGGAGGTGTGACACTTACTAAATGACTAGCATTTAGAGGGCTGACCTGTGGTTAGCCCATAGGTGAGTCACAATGTCACATGACCTTGTTAAACCAATAAAATGCAAGGCATGTCTTTTGAAACAAACATGAGCCAATGACATAATATTGTTCAAGAGCGAACATTTTAAATAGCTCATCCCGAAAAGAGGACTAATAGGCGTCGGTCCAGGTATTGCGCCGGAGGGAGGACTGGGGGTTTAAAAAACAGACTTTCTGGCCTAAAACTGGACGTCTGGCCACCCTGGATCCAGTCATGGCCTTGTACAGAGTGGTGTTCTGAGGTGTCACAGCCTTCTGTCACCTCGAACCAGTCTAGCCATTCTCCACTGACATCTCTCATTAACAGTGTTTTTAGCTCCTGCTGCTCAGTGGATGATTTTTTTCCCTTATGGCTCCATTCTGCGTAACTCTAGAGGCTGTTGTCCATGAACATCCTAGCTGATCAGCAGTTCCAGGAATACTCAAACCAGCCCATCATCTCAAAATCACTGAGATCACATTTTTCCACATGGCTGATGTGAACATTACCTGAAGCCGCTGGTCCATATCTGCAAGACTTTATGCCATGCATATAAAGCAATCAAGTTGACTGGATACTTGCTGTAGCATTCTTTAGGATGATGGAAACTCGTGCAAGTTGTGCACTACAGTTTCTCATTAGGGGACTTTGTCCACGTCCTGTAAGGCTAACCTAGCAACTGTTTCTAGAAACACACGAAAGTGGGCCGACCACAAGTCACACAATGCTTAACGAGATGAAAACATTGCTCAGCAAGTGGTGCATTATAACTAATTAAAAGCTTTAGAAGGTGCACAAGCGGCACCCTGCCTGACTCAGAGCCTTGTGTTTACTGCCAGAGCTCTGAAGCTCAGTCAAGGGCAGCGTTCCACATAAAATAACTATCCAGTGCGTTGACCAGCTGAACAGAGAGCAGAGGAGGACACGGCAGGGATGTGGTCTTACTGCATTACAGCACGCCTCTGCAGCAACCTCTGACCGGGGCCTTATGTAAGCTTGTAGGAACAAATTTGAAGTCTAAGAGATACTTAGTTCCAGAGCAAAGACACCGAGGCTGCATCAGAAAGGGGGGTGGGGTGAGGGTTGATGTACACTGGGACACCATTTGGACCTGTTTGGACACCTTTCATTTAGTGTGTTAATGTGTGCATATTTCTGTCGTTACAGAGTCAGATCTTTACTGCGGTGGTGATGGGAACCAGGGGTCGCTATGTCTACAACACAAACATGGCCATTTTATTTACTATCATAATCACCAGTGAACCTAGAAGGGTCTTCTGAGTTTTATATGGGATGTTTATGAGGGTAAAATAGTGGAAAATCACACTCATTGTCAAAAAGTAGCTGCACAAATAGCTGCACCCAGAAAGAATCAACCGACAGCAATGAAACTTGGTGGGTTTGACATTGTGAGACATGCGAATGATCGAAGTTTCACGCTCGGCCGTGCATGTGACTTAAGCAGGGATGGGCCTTATCGCTGTACATGACTGACCCAACAGCCACGATTGCAGACATTCAGTGAGCAGTGATGTCCTCCATGAGTCATCCTGTTAGTGCCAGCACCATTGGCAGACGGCTGCACCACGCAGGACTACATGCACGCAGACCGTTACAGCGACTGCCCTTAACACCATGTCAATGTCACCAAAGACTGTAATGGTGTTGTCATGGAGTGACTCAGAATGGCAGCGAGTCATCTTCAGTGATGAGTCCCCTTTTTTGTCTTGGTGGAGACGACCAATAAATCCGGTGTGGAGGCACCGTGCTCAGCACCAAGACGGACGGTTGTCACGCTTCACACGTCCAGAAGACCTGGTGTCACTCCACCTCCACCCCTTCCACACCATCTGCAGGAACCGTGTGAGAATATTCAAGCTGTGTGGGATGGATCATCACAGGACACCATTAGGAACTTCTACAACTCCATGCTGAGACATCTGGCATGTTGGGTTAGCAAACATGGCGGTCCAACACCATACTGAGAGACACTACTTCTGTATGTGTAGCTCAATAAATATTGACCATATCAGGCTAAATTGATCATCATTTATTGTTCCAGGTAACCTTTATTTGTCTTAACCTTTATCTTGCAATAACTTCTCTTTGAGGAAGCTATTAGAATCTTCAGATATCTGGTTACCTTCATCACCAATGTGCACACTTAAGTTTCTCTAGAATGGATTATGACTGAAAGTATTTGAGGTCCTTTAATAATTCTCCTCGTTTCTTTTGGCAGGCTGTGTGAAGGGTCAGAAGGTGGGCCACAAGTGCTTCCTGGTGTACCGCACATACGAGACATACGCAGGAGCATCTCAGAAGTGTCAGGAGCGCGGTGGACGCATGGCCATGCCCCGGGACCGGCGGGAGCAGGAGGCTCTGGCCGATTACGTGAAGTCTGCATTCCACCCAGGGAACTGGCCCGTGTGGCTGGGCATCAACGACCTGCGCTCGGAAGGTCTTTACCTGTTCGAGGACACCACCCGCGTCACCTACTTCCAGTGGAGGAAGCATTTCCTGTCCAGTCAGCCGGACGGAGGCAAGCGGGAGAACTGTGTGGCCATGTCGTCCGACGACGGCGACTGGTGGGACAACTACTGCGACCGGCGCATGTACTACCTGTGCGAGTTTGACGCTTGACCTTTGGCGTCGGGGTTCCTGCGTGTCTTGTTTGTTTGTGTGTAAAGGTATACGGAGCAGCTATCCAGGGTCGTTTACTTGCAGTTGTCGCACATGTAGCTAACGAGGAAAAAGTATCCTTTTATTATGATAACCAAACGGTTGCTGAATCCATGAGGTCATTAAAATAAACATTATTATTTAATTTGAGTCGATCGGAATCCGAATCTTTTTGTACACGGCGTACGTTCGGTTTCTCTTTTCCACAGACGCAGTCCAAAATCTCAAAGAGCGGAGGCTGTTATAGCTGCAAAGCTATGACAGTAGTTTTGGAATGGGAAAGTCCAACAAGCTCATATAGGTGAGAGGGACAGGTGTCCACATACTATTGGCCATGATGGAATTTGTGGGGTGTACGACGCACTCTGTGCCGCCTCCTGATTAGCCAAGTGTGCTCTGACTGGTCACCTACTCTGTTCTGACTGGTCAACTGCCACAGAGTGATGTAATCAGAAAGTGGGTGGGGCTTATGTTATGCATGCACCACACTGAAATGACTAGACATTGCTAATACATTTATGGGATTAAGATTTTGTCGGAGCTCTTTCATGATGCATGTTGAAGTAGTTTTATTTTGGAATTACAAGAGACATATGAACACAATACACAGCACCAATCAAAAGTTTAGACACCCCCAGCTAAATGGATGTAGTTGGTGATCTTAAAGACTCTACAGACTTACACTTAACAGCTCCAACTGATGAGAGTCTGAAACAGTACACATCCTGATATACCACATGTACTCTTGATGTACCACAGTATGATATTCCTCCATATCTCCACCTCTAATATATATTTAGTGGTGTAAAAACTTTGATCTCTGTTTCTGCACACTGTAAAAGCTCTAGCTCTCCTTTCAGTTTAGTGAATATTCATGATGGACCAACCAATAGAATTGCTCCAATTAGAGATAAACCTTGTTCTATCAGCCTCCACTGCAGGTTAAGAAAAGCTGGTTCATCCTCCTGTAAAGCTCCATTTTGGAGGGTTTTTAAGGTGGACTGCATAATTCCACGAGTGCCATTTTATAGTTTGGTGTCCTCACTTACTACGATCTATGAGTAGCCGTGTCTAAAAGATAGTCTGATGACCTTTGTGGCACTGCAATGATGTAGTAGCAGAACAGGCTCACACTACCATATCTAATGACCTTCCACATGGTACAGGCTTGAAAAGACTTCTCCAGCCACACGTCACAGTTATTAGGTTTATTCTTCATTGGTTGATTAGTACACAAACCCTTCACATTCCTGAGATGATTAGTTAATATGGAGCACCAGAACAATCCATCCTGCTATTCACAGAAGAACAAGCAGTGTGATGAGTATTGTGTGACTGTATCGACGATCAGGCAGCATAGGGCTCAGTCTGAATCTGCATTTGTGCAGGTGGAGATGAAAGTGTCTGCAGACTCCACAGGGCAGAAGCTCAGTGGACCAGAGGCTGTGTAGTTGCTTCAGAAACAGCTCTTCTAGCCGAGTTGGAGTCGCCTCGTCATCCTCACAGCCTCCAGAGGAGCCCTCTGTGCTGTGGAGCCGGCAGAATCATCACCACATGCATCATAAATACCAGAAAATGTCATATCTGTAAGACAGTACCTCCCTGCAGTGTGGACGTGATTCAAGTGATTACGGTGATATGAGAAGTGGGGCCGCAGCATTCCCAGATTCCAAGATTCTTCAGCAAAGTCGTTTTAAAAAATAGCCATGGCAGTTTAGACTGAATACATGGACTGTCATATACTGTATATGCTTGCACAAACACACACACAGTTGGGTCACATGATTATGACCACTATATCCTACTTTCGACAGCAGCAGCGTGTAGCTCATGAAGGAAGTCGTGTCGTGAGCTGGCTGGGTGGGTATACAAGGTGTGCAATAGGCTGGCGGCACACATACCCCTCATTGCTGTCACGGGTACAAGGGGCAATACATGCTGCTTGTCTTCCCGGATGGGGCGGATGGGATCTTCCAGCAAGACAATGCCACATGTAACCCGGCTAAAATGTCTGACATTGTTTGGGAGAAAATGACAAAGATTTCCAAGTCTGGAACCCCAATTTAGTCGTTAGCTTGACTATGTGATCCTATAGCGCCACACATCAACAGTCTGATTGGTCCGAATCTGAATTTATGCAGGCGGAGATGAAGGTGTCTGCAGACTCCACAGGAGAGAAGCTCAGTGGACCAGTGGCTGTGTAGTTCCTTCAGAAACGGCTCTTCTAGCCGAGGTGGAGTCGCCTCGTCATCTTCACAGTCTCTGCAGGAGCACTCTGTGCTGTGGAGTCGGCAGAATCATCAGCTGGTAGTTATCAGATGGTGGTCATAATTGGTCGCTGCTCAGCTCATTTGGATACAGGTCATTCAGAATGCGTGACCAGAGGGGTACACACTTGAGATGATTTATCAAGGTGTTCAAAAGAACAGTCCTGTATAGATCCGTGAACTCTCAAATGACCATTTGCATGCTTAAACGGTTCTTTGCATGTGTGAGAATGTGTTGTATATGGTTCTATACAGCACCATTTAGAACCATATACAGCACATTTCCCGTCAAGCTAAAGAACGCTTTCATGAAGCGAAGAACCCTTAAATGGTTCTAAATAGTGTTCATGGATTGTGTGTGTGTGGGGGTTCTTCAAGGGTTCTTCAGTAAAGAAAACAAGCTATATAGAACCAGGTATTCTCAAGGAACCATTAAAGTGTCCTTCGCATCATGAAAGCGTTCTTCAGATTGGCGGGGAATGTGCTGTATATGGTTCTATGTAGAACCTTTCTGAAAGGGGTTCTGTATAGCACCTAAAAACAGACTGTTCTATTGCTACAAGCTTGCCGTTATTTTACATGCCACCAGAACCATTTTTGGTGCTGTACAGAACCATATACAACACGTTCTCCATCGCTCTGAAAAACGTTTCACCAGTGGTTCGACTGTGCAGAGGTATCTGAGGATCACTCATATAGAGCTCCGAGTTCTTCTATTAAAGCAAACACACGTTTGGTACACGTGGCTGATTTTCCAGACACAGTGCGACACTAAAAATGATTTTCATTGCAGATGCCCCACTGACAGTGTAATTTCATCCCATCCAAAACTCAGCGTGATCTATGACATTAACCTCTTGTAGACGCCCATGTTGCAGCGGCCCACATTTCAGTTCACCACCTTAGCGGCTACATAACTCAGGAGTTCATACTCGCTACTGAATGACTCGTAGCAGATACTTAATAATTCCAGATACGTATTAATAGTGGAATAACAATCCTGAGGTTTAGGGCTGGATCTACACGGAGAAACCTTCATGCAAACTTCATGCAAACAAACTGAACCTGAGTGACAGACTGTAGACAAGAGAAGCAGATCCGAACGGCTTCCAGGTGGACGATATGAACGCCACTTGCAACTCAGCCGCAACAGTTGCAAGCATCTCAACTTCATATGAAACCTGCTCAAGCTGCCCACAATGCATCATGTGGACCATCTGAACCATCTGTGTAATCCCTCTACATCTTGCTTCTAATCCAGCTTCTCTCTCATCCGTAACCCACAATTCGTGATTTTGGACAAGAGAAGCAGATCTGAACGGCTTCCAGCTGGACAATACGAACTTGACTTACAGACTGTAGAGTGTCCTCCAACTCACTTGCAACTTAGTCGCAACAGTTGCAAGCATCTCAACTTCACATGAAACCGGTTTTATGAAACAGCAAATCAAGCTGCCCACAATGCATCATGTGGACCATCTGAACCATCTGTGTAATCCCTCTACATCTGCATCTTCCTTCTAATCCAGCTTCTCTCTCATCCGTAACCCACAATTCGTGATTTCGTACAAGAGAAGCAGATCTGAATGGCTTCCAGCTGGACAATACGAACTTGACTTACAGACTGTAGAGCGTCCTCCATCTCACTACAGCCAATGAGCTTCTAGCTGCCGAGTTTACTGGCCAGACAATGCTAACAGCTGTTTTCACACTTGTCCTGAATACTTGGGTCTGCACCCAGGTAAGATTCCGGGCTCGTTTTGGGGACAGGCTTATTCTTTATGCTTTCAAGCATCAGAATTCCATCTGAACTGTGGAGGATCAACAGCACAATTCCAATACACAACTGTTTACAAAATGGCAGCGGTATCTTAATTCATTTGCTGCTATTTATCATTTTCCATGGATACAAACAGTCAAGTGTCAAAGAGCAGCTTTCCTTGTCCATAACAATTCTTTCCCGGTCATCACAGAACATGAAAAGGGAGGTGACATGCTAATTTGAAGCAGTCACATAAAAAAAAAAAATGAATCAGTCATGTGACCACCCAAGCACAGTGGACCGCACTAAAGGGTCACCTGAAGTGATATCACTAGTTTCAGGAAGACTTTGAACCGCTCCAGGACTCGAAAACAGCTTTCACACTTGAACAAACGTTCCAAACTCACAGAGCTCCAGAACAACCTCCAAAGGCTGTTTATCCTGTAAACCGCACCTCACTGATACCAGAACTATATGGAGTATCAAATAGGTGCATCAAAAACGGTTGGTGTGGTGCAATGGATAACACCACTCCCATGGCATGGCTAAAAGCCCATGTGGGATTCGGGTTCGATTCCTGGTCAATGCTGTGACTATGCTGCTCTACACCAATAAGAGACCTTAGGCAAGACTCCTAACGCTACACTGGCCTGTAATACAACTAACCTTGCAAGTCGCTCTGGATAGGACACCGTAAATGTAGAAGCTGCTATTTGGGCTAACTAGTGGAGTAGCTGAATGCGTTGTGTGCAACTTCGATTGTTAATCACTATTATTTTTAATGATCCGACTGCTTTGTGTAACCACCAAGTTGCACAGAGACAACTCCCAACATGTAACCAGTTGCCCGAGGGCCGAGAGTCCGGCTCACTTGGTCAAAAGTCAGTCAACTTGACTGAACCATCTGTAGTGCATATGCCGTTCGCAAAATGCCTGCATCTTCCTTCTAATCCAGCTCCTCTCTCATCTGTGACCCGGAATTTCACGAATTCGGACAAGAGAAGCCATTCCGAACGGCTTCCAGGTGGGCGATACATAAGCGCTACCCAAGAGTGACGGCAGGCAGGCATGCATGCATACCCAGAGAGGACGGACAGCATGGGGGATGTTGTGTTTATATATGTCAGGGCTGTCAATCTACTAAAATAATGCCGATTAATCGGATTCTCCTGAAGTTAATCACAATTAATTGCATTGTTTATGAGCGATTACCTGCAATTAAGAGCATTCTTTTGCGTAGCTAATCCTGATAATCACATTACTTTGTGTATTTAAATGTGATTACACGATAATTTGTGTAGCTAGTTGCGATTAATCGCGATTATTTTGAGCAATCCAACTGCTTTGTGTAACCGCCGAGTTACACTGAGATTATGCTGCAAGCAATTTACAACATGTAACCAGCTGCCTGAATGTTTCACTGTGTAAAGTCAGCCCATGAGGTTAAACTGTAAGAAACTGCATCAAGCATAATTTCAATTGTAAATAACAAAATAAATTAGTTTTGAATCAGCTGTAAACAACAAAAAAGGCGCTAGCTCAGCCAAAGAGCTAAGTCTTGAAGTCATGATTTCATGAGATCATAAGTCTAATTTCACCAAGTTAATTACTGAACAGAGGCAAAAGGGCATTCAGACTGTGTAAACAGGGCGTGTCCAGTTCATGGACCAGGCAGAGTTTAGCATGCCTGTAACGTCTGGTAATTGTTGACCTGATGTTTTGGATAAGGCAAATGACCAGACGGTGCTGGAAGAAGGGCCTCCAAGGCTGGAGCTGGACACCCCCAGTTTACGTCCACGGGTGTTGAATCTATAGACAGAAAGTGGTAGTACGGTGAAAAGGTCTAACCCCCCCACCCTTATGCCAAATGCCACGTCCTTTAGTATTGCAGAGAAGCTACTGAGCTATTGTAGCTAACGGCTCCGACGTGGTGCTGGTGCCAAAATCCCAAACTGTTTTGCATGAACTCACTGGTCTGGAATGGCGGAACTCGTGATGCAAGTGGCGTAAAGTTGTTGCCGCTGCCAGGTTCCAGCAAAATGACCCATCAGTGGTCTGCTGATTAAAGAACAGGTTCCACCATCGTCCGCCGCACTGTCCACCGACTTCAGCTTCCTGACTAAGGACCACCCACATCCAGACACGTAATCGCTCCGTTCTCAAACCAGAGAAACAGAGGGCCTGCTCTTAATAGGTTCGACAGATCCTGGAAACCAGCACCAGCTCTGGCATGAGCACCGGCACTTTGTTTGTGGAAAAGAGATAAGAGTAAGCCGCACCAATTAGCACTGCGCAAATGCATGTCTACATCAGCGTGCGCTTGCCTCTAGCCGTGTCGAGTCGTTCAGTGCTCTCTAATCGACTTGCTCACTAACTGACATGCTGGATAAGCCAAGAGTGAGATCAGAGTCCGATTAATGAGGCATTTCATTGCACAATGCTAACCGGTAGCTACAAGCTTCCGTGACATGTTAGCCCCATTAGCCTCGTAGCTCCAGTGCAAAACTAAAGAAGGCACCAAACATTTCTTGACAGATCAACTACATTTGGAGTAATTAGCCAAACTACCGCTTTAAGCAGAGACACTAAGAGTTAAACCGAGGCCGACAGCGCAGCCAGGATGTGTTTAGCCAAGGGCCGGTCCACTGGGTTCTGACACCGATGGGAAAAGATCACAGTGCCTCCTTCATCCAGCACAAAGTCACCACCCATCTGTCATAGAGAGAGAAAACGAGAGACAGAGAGAGAGAGAGAGAGAGAGATTTATAGGGAGTGAATGAAATAAAGAAAACACACGTGCAATAACAAGACGGAGAGAGAAGAAGGGAAAACATGTTTGTTTTTCGTCTAGCGTTAAGCAACACTTCCAGGGAACTCTGCTTCCTTGGGATTACTGGAACCTATTCTTATCGCAGGAGTGGCATTCCTGAACAGATAAAAGCCTGATAAGCAACATAATCAGCAACGTTTATGGACTCCTACCTGGAGCGAGCCTGTCCGTGTGTTGCATGGTGTGCTGTAGATGTGCTGAAGGTCAAAGCGTACCTGAAAAAGGTCGTGGATAAACTCCGAGGGAACCTGCGGAAAGCTTCGTTTGGCCACGTGGAATTTCGAGTAGAGTAGCATGTTGTCGAACTTTATCACTTTAGTGAAGGAGGAGCCCAGAGAGAACGCCTGGTAGACCTGAGGCAGCAGAAAAGGGAGGAACGTCACACACAGCCAGCACTGCAAGCTGAGCTCGCTGACCACTTTCACGGTTGAGGGATTCTTCTGGACGGGGGGCCGAAAGTTCAGCTTACTTGGTCAAATGTCAAAGCTGTTTTTGAACCTGACTGAACCATCTGTAGCCCATCTGCGGTCTGCATCATGCCTGTATCGTCCCACCCATCCAGCTCCTCTCTCTTCTGTAACCTGGAATTTTGTGATTTAGGA
>CM067481.1:2199392-2220808 GCA_034552555.1 Semaprochilodus insignis
GGATTATGGTGTGGGGTTGTTGTTCAGGAGTTGGGCTCGGCCCCTTAGTTCCAGTGAAAGGAACTCTTAATGCTTCAGCAGACCAAGAGATTCTGGACAATTTCATGCTCCCAACTTTGTGGGAACAGTTTGGGGACGGTCCCTTCCTGTTCCAACATGACTGCACACCAGTGCACAAAGCAAGGTCCATAAAGACATGGATGAGCGAGATTGGTGAGGAACAACTTGACTGGCCTGCACAGAGTCCTGACCTCAACCCGATAGAACACCTTTGGGATGAATTAGAGCGGAGACTGCGAGCTCTAATAGTTTACCATTAACATATACAATAAACAGGATACACAGCAGGAGGCCAGTCTGGAAACACAGTGCGGTTAACAGATGTTTCTCAACCCTGGTCTTGGAGGAATCCTGCCCCGAACATGTAAGTGCTTTCCCTGCTCCCAGCACACCTGATTCAACTTATCAGCTCATTAACAAGCCCGTTCAGAGCCGCAGGGGGTGTGTTAAAGCAGGGAATCCACTAAGATGTGCAGGGCAGGGTGCCTCCAGGATCAGGTTCGAGAAACTCTGCTGTACAATAACAGAGTGTTGCAATGTGCGCAGAACTGCTTAATGTGATGTACAGCAGGATGTGCGCGTGTGTTTGTACCTCTGCTCTCTGCTCGTACACCTCGGGCCTGTTGGGCTCCAGTGTGATCACTCTACTCAGCTCATACAGAGCCAGGTCAGCATTCTTTATGTCCTACAGATGGACAGAGAGAAAGACAGAGGGAGAAGGAAACAGAAGGACTCATAAATAAAAGAATACCAGCAAGTATCCTGTTCAGTCTAATGAGGAACGGTAGCACACAGTTAGTTCAGCTTTCTGTAAAAACACCTACATTTACAGTACGGTATTGATACTAAATGATGAGCATTTTCAAGCCTGCAACATTTATTAGATATTCTGTCAAATATTATATCTCGAATATTTGTATTATTCAAGATGCTGCTTCACTTTATTGGTCAAATGATTTGAAGTAACTTTACAGGACAAAGAAAAAAAAACTTTTTCAATGCATGTAGTCAATGGAACGTGCCACACACCCCCACCCCCCCAACAACTGATTATGATTATCATTTTCATTATCATTATCAATAAATCCAAAAATACTACAAGACTTGCACAAACTTGCAAACTAACCAGTTTGCTGAGAGTGTTTGAGTTGAGTTAGTGTCTGAGTTGCTGAGGATGTTTGAGTTGAGTTAGTGTCTGACTTGAGTTAGTGTCTGACTTGAGTTAGTGTCTGACTTGAGTTAGTGTCTGACTTGAGTTAGTGTCTGAGTTGCTGAGGATGTTTGAGTTGAGTTAGTGTTTGAGTTGCTGAGAATGTTTGAGTTGAGTTAGTGTCTGAGTTGAGTTAGTGCTTGAGTTGAGTTAGTGTTTGAGTTGCTAGCAATGTTTAAGTAGAGTTAGTGTTTAAGTAGCTGAGTGTCTGAGTTGAGTTAGTGTTTGAGTTGCTGAGAGTGTTTGAGTTGAGTTAGTGTTTAAGTTGCTGAGAGTGTTTGAGTTGAGTTAGTGTTTGAGTAGCTGAGAATGTTTGAGTTGAGTTAGTGTTTGAGTTGAGTTAGTGTTTAAGTTGCTGAGAGTGTTTGAGTTGCTGAGAGTGTTTGAAAACTGAGAGCAGAAAGAGGCAACATCTTTGCAGCCACACAGTCTCAAAAACTGAGAACACTTTATTGGTCAGCTCGTCAATGAGCAAAGGGGGTGACCATACTTTAGAATCTACATGACAGAGACACATTTAAAAAGCACTTCATGCTCACAGCATGTGCTAAATGCTGTTAATTTAACTAGGCGGGCAGTAGTTCACCCTCTTTCATCCCCAGACACAACTGCAGTGGAGAGAGGTCAGCTAGCAACCCAGAGCAGCAGGAAGAGTGTTCAGAGCATTATCACCTCAAATTAGAGCTCGGATACGGGCAGTTAGGAATACAGCCTTGACACCGCGACCTCCAACTGCCTGACAGGAAAAGAGCATTTGACCGACATGAAAATAAGACAACCATAATTGGCTGTTTTGACACGCAGACAGATTTCACTGCTCTATTTAGATGCATTGCTATTGTGCATTACTGGTGACTTGCTACCATTTGGCACCATAAACAAAACCTTGTTTAACGCCAGACTATCAGTAAAACCAAAGCACGGAAGCGCATACTTTCATAAACATAGGTTCCAGGTTACATACTACACTACCAGTCAAAAGTTTAGACACAACTTCTCACAGAAGGTTCGCCTTGTTTTTAGCTTAATGCTTTACTCTAGAGTCCCTTGCAACTTGTGCAGAACGCAGCAGCTCGGATCCTGACAAAAAACAGAGAGAGCTCATATCACTGTTCTGAAAGAGCTGCACTGGCTACCTGGATCTATATCTGTATCTATATATATATATATATATATATATATATATATATATATACACACACACATACATACATACATATACATACACACACACATACATACATATATATACACATACACAGTAGTGTGTGTGTAGTACTAGTAGTAGTAGTATTTCTCCCCATTACTGATGTCAACTGTCTGTAAAGCACTTTGAGCTCCCAGAGGTATGAAAGGTGCTCTATAAATAAACATTTATTATAATTATTGTTGTTGTTGTTGTTGTTGCTGCTGCTTGTTTGGCTGTTCTAAAAGATTCTAAAAAGGTCTAGAAAATTCCAGACAGTTCTATAGATTTCTTGAGGGTTCTTACTCTACTCAGCACTGAATGTATCACAGATGTTCTGGAGAACAGAGAACTTCTCAAAACATTATTGTTCTGACCACAAAAGCAAAGTTTATGGGGACCGGTAGCCACTGTCTGTATATTTTAGGCCACTGTCTGTATATTTTAGGCCTAAGGAGTTAAGAAAACACACTTAGCACATGATAACAAGACCAAAAAAAGTAGACTAATTGATATTATCGAGTATTGTGATAATTTAAACTAAGTGCTAACAGTATGCCAATTACTTCTCTCTCGTTCGGTTTTCTTTTACGTTCAACACGACGTTGGTTTAGCCTTGGTTTAGTCTCCATTTTAGACCAACAAACTGTAATATACTACAGAAACTGTATGTAGCAAAATGGCTTTGATTGTTTCATTGCATTATACGATAAGATGCTATACGTCATACAGACAGAGCCTTTAATGATGTCTGCACCATCACAGAGCTAAGGGAGGGAATATGCAGTGATGATTATTAAAACCTGAAATGCAAGGGGAATATTACACAAGGACAAGGGAAAAGCCTTGCGTCTGTCTCTAATCCATTAGTCATGTGTACTCAGGCGCATTTCCTGCTGACAGTCGATTAAAAGCACTGAGTCGTATATTTGATTTTGTATCCTCAGACACTGTAATCAAAGCTCGTCCTAAAACTGCTCCAGTAAGCACTTCGCACATCAAGAGAAGGGACAGCAGAGGTGACGTCATGCAGCAGACAGGCCAGGAGAGCCGTTTGGTCTGGGAATTAAAGCTAGCTTTCATTTATCATGGTTCTGTTACTCCACTGGGCTCAAAGACCTCCCGAAAGCTTAGAGACACCTACTTGGCAGAACCTGTCATTACTAAAAGTATATTTATTCCGTTCAGAATTTGATTTTTAGAAAAACTTATTATTCCGCCTTATACTTTTATCCATTCACCCTCTGTCTGAAACGCTCTTCTAGAGCTCCTGTCTCTTTAAGCCCCGCCTCCCGATGAGCCAGTGTGCTCTGACTGCTCAGTTGGCTCACTCTGTTTTGACTGGTCAGCCACCAGATCCACCTGCGCAAGGTAGTTCACTGCGTGTTGTGTGAGGGTGGGCCAAGCTTGCCGGTAGGTGGGCAATAAGGATTGTGTTACAAGACGACATCACCTTGTAACAGAAAAAAAGGCCTGGAATTCCCATATAATCCTATTTAATTTTTTTTTTTATTGTGTCATATTCACAGGTGGCAGCTTGAGCTACAGCACGTTAGCAACCACCTGGGATAACAAAGCCACAGCTCTGTCAAGCTCACTTTGTTCAGCTGCTTTAGCAGCTGTCACATTGTGTTTAGTGAAGTTACTGTTCTGGTAATCAGTTCATATCTGAGCACCAAGTTCAGATTTATGGTACAGTTTCTATTGAAAATTAGATATTATGTCACAAATCGTGAGCAAAGTGAAAAGGGGTTGTGAGCATGTTCATCCAGAAGCAAGCTGGGAAATCTTTCCCTCTTCCGTGTCTCTAACACATGGCATGGCATCTTACCTGTAAGCTCTTTTTTCCGTAGGCTATCCCTCTCCCGTACATGGCACTAACCAGCTCCGGATCGCCCTGATGATTGAAGCATTTTTATATTAGCTGTTACTAATTTCCCATTAAAATCTGCTTTTTTTGCCATTTCACAGTTTTACCCTTAGAACAAAACAGTCAGCCAGCCAAGACAGAGCCACCCTTCTATATGGTATCTGACACTGTACATCACCCTGTTACCAATACGATGGACTACAATGCACCACGCTTACAGCCTACTTTTGGTCCAAGTTTATGGACAGGAATATGTTACAGTGCTAGAAACCACACGAGGAAGTCTATTAGGGATGACTCAGCACGGTTTGAGGCAACTGCATTATCACTTAGTCACACAGTTTGCACAAAGCAATGCTCCCTTTGTTCATTAGCCGCATTAGCCTTTTAGATCTCGTGCACAACTAAAGCAGCAAACGTGCCTTGGCTGGTCAACTACGTTCGTGGTATAAGAGGAAATGGTGCGCATCGATTACCATAACGACTGGGCAAGAAAACCTCATTTATACAATGCCCACATGTTACCAATCAGCCAAGATGCGTTCGGCGGCTTCTTAAGTTTTAAACAGAGGCAAACAATAGAAGTCAATAGTCACCCAAACATATTCTGCAAAACTGCCACCATAGCTTCTCTCAACCAGCCCAGTATGCATCCAATATTGCCCATATTTAAACCACTTCATTAAGGTCGCTCAGACATGTTGACGGGGTTTAGGATTTAAGATTTACTGGGAGCTATGAAGTGTTTAGACAACAGCGGGAATGCCAAAACTCTCCTTCACATTCATGCAGGGATTGGAATGCTACAAATTTGCGATTTCTGTTGTTTCTGCTAATAAATAACTGTTCATCTAGAATTGACAGTCAAACTTTGTTATTTTTATAGCTTATATTAAGTCTGGGTTTAGATCTGGGTGTGGTCTCGCACTGCCAGGCTCTCTGAGGAGAGTCTGGTGCCTTTTGCTACTTAATGTGCCTAAGACCCACCTACTGCTGCAGGAAAAGGAAATGCGACTGATGCGCCGACGGACCAATCACAAGCCTGCTGTTTGTCATGAAGTATAGAAGAAGGCATTCCTGAAAACGGAGTCACAACCTAAACAATCCTATGGGGAAATACATAGAGGTATAGGATGGGTGGGGCGTCTGTGACTGAGGCTACTGTTCACTCAGCTGGAACGACAGAACTTCGACTCACGTCAGACCAATGCCAAACAATACACGAACGTGCAGGAAGCCAATCAGTAAGCATCTGGCAGCATCCTGACAGTGTAGTCAGGTTAGCACACTACAGATATCGGACTCTTCATCTCCGTGGCTGAGACTAGTGTAAGCTCCATTAAGAGCCTGATGCAATCCGAGGGTTCTGTTGAGAGAGCTTCTAAGGCCACAATCACAGAAACTTTTGGGTGACTATTGAAGTCTAGTGTAATGTCAGCCATCCTTGGGTCACAAACCAAAATCTGGACTTCAAATATGTCTTGGCTGATCAACTACATCCATTTATTGTGCATATAAGACCATTACGGCTGACCTTTATTTCGTCGCTGTCCAATGGAAAAACACGTATCTCCATTTTTGTTGATTTTTACTTTTATGCATTATTTGATCGCAGCAGCTGCTGTTTACACTATGTGAGAATTTCCTGATCAATGGACCAACAGAAATGGCCCAAAGATAATTGGAAAGATGTCTGGTTCCATTGACTTGCATTATAATTAAGAGATGTTTTTGGCCTCTCCTGTAAAGTTGCCGTTTTGGATGTACTTGTTTTTCTGTGGACAGTGACGAGTTCAGCAGACAACAGTTTATAGAGGAGACATGAACTGACCTGCAGCAAGAGGGAGAAGTGCTTGATGGCTTCATCGTAGAGCCCGTTACCGATAAGAACGTATCCTATGGCTGTAACCCGACACACATCCACATCAGTATGACACATCACTCACGGTTCACACACACTTGCCTGTGAAAGGGCTTTTAGAGAGGAGAAAGGCCATACCGAGCTCTTCGTTGGTGTTGTGGTCATCGACCGGGAAGGGAAAGCGACGCTGCTCCACAAACAGCCTGGCCTGGCTCTGCAAAGAGAAAGCAGCAGTCTTGTAGGTAAACAGATCTCAGCTAATGTTACAGCCTCGCCTTCTTCAGATCACTAACCGAGCGCTGGCTGTAGTAAACTGGTGCCAAGTGTGATCAATGCTAGTGTGATTAACAACAGTGAATCAGATTAAAGTAAGATTGTGGGCTTGTAACAAGAGCAAAAGAGTTCTTCCACTGTCACAAGCTTGAGATCATAATAGCCGTAATTCAACGCGTTCTCCGTCAATCTGAAGAACCTGTTCACCAAAGCATGAAAAGGTTCTATAGAGAGCCTACTCACTCATCTTCTAAACCGATTTATCCTTCTGGGTCGGGAGGGGGGGTGGGGGGGTGGTGTTGTGCTGGAGCCTATCCCAGTGTGTAATAAGCAGAAGGCAGGAAACACCCTGGACAGGCCACCAGTCCAGCACAGGGCATCTATACAACCCATGGTTCTAAACTGTTCTCTTTACCAAAGAACCGTTTTTGAAAGTGTATGCTCAATGATCATCTGGAGGTTCTAGCTTGAAGTCCTGTGAGGAAAAATATTATTATTAATATTATTCTTCTTCCTCTTCTTTTTCCTCTTCTTCTTCTTCTTCCTCTTCTTCTTCTTCTTCTGTTTCCTCTTCTTCTTCTTTTTCCTCTTCTTCTTCTTCTTCTTCTTCTGTTTCCTCTTCTTCTGTTTCCTCTTCTTCTGTTTCCTCTTCTTCTTCTTCTGTTTCCTCTTCTTCTTCCTCCTATTCTTCCTCTTACTCATTTTCTGTTCATTAACTACTCCTGCAGAGATATCAACACCGTTCCAACTCCAACTTGTTCGGTCTGATCGGGAACGTTGTTGTATAGAACTTTTTCAACAGATGCACATGAACAGTTTCCATGTAGCAACAAATTCCACCCCTCCCCCTTCTCAGGGCAGACCCCCAAGCACAAATTCAATGTTATTCCGACCAGCACTCATCTGTTTGTCTTTTTTTCACCATCCCTTGTTTCCCCCATAGAGTCCCATTTATTTCTGGCCCCACTGAAACCCTTCTGTTTCCTTTAACTTACAGCCACCAAACTGCATGTCACTCAGGGCAGATCCCCAAACTCCTCTCCTCTATGTGTCGTTTACTCATCTCTCGTTCCTCCCGTAGCCACCACAGCCTAGCAGGAAGTGGGAACCATTTAAGCTGTGTAACCATTTTCCTTCAGGAAATGCTTCCTGGCACTTACCAGGATCTTCTCTGCATTCAGAGAGAATACTGACTCGCACGGCGGACTGCTGCCCTCCTCACAGTCAGGGTCCTCCAGCTGAAGCACAGTAGTGTCTGAAAGGAAAGAAGAAAATTCCTCAGTAACCACACTATCAAAGCTTAACTGCACCATCAGTTTCGGCGATAATAACAGCGCTCCATATCCGGAATGTTCAGTCTGATTGGGAACGGTGTGCTTGCATACAGCTTTTTGACCCGACTGTTTTTTGGAACAATGTTAATTCTGTCTGCTCAACCAACAAACAAACCTCAAACTCTAATCCACAGCCATACTGACCCGCACTCCTCTATGTGTCGTTTATACAACCCTCGTTCCTCCCATAGACTCCCATTCATTGTTGCCCTAACACAAACTCTATTGTTTCCTTTGCCTGACAATCACCAAACTTCATGTACTCACTGAAGCCATGTGCCCAAACTCTAACACACAGCTACAAGGACTCACACTCCTCTGTGTGTCATTTATTCATCCCTCATTCCTCCCATAGAGTCCCATTCATTTTTAGCAACACTTTAGCAACCAGCTAACATTAAGCATCAGCAGAGCTGTCACAATGGACTTCCGGCTCAGAATGCACTGCTTTCCATGTAGCCAGTGACACTAGAAGAGAGAAGATGCCAAAGCCACCTTATGTGAGTGGGAGAGCTGTTAATCATCAGGCGAAAAGAAAAGCAAAGAACCGCTCGGAGCAATAAGATGTCTTGGTGCACTATGAAGGCTCCGTCATGTAGCCGCTCTGAGGACAAACATTCCTGCTTTTCATTGTTTGTCCACTAGAACTTCAGTTTTCGAGATATGAACACCGTTCCAACTCCGGCATGTTTGGTCTGATCGGAACAGTGTGCTGCTATACAGCTTTTTGATCCGGCTTACAGTATATTATTATCCGGCTTTGATCCAGTATATTATTATTCTTCTTCTTCTTTTTGCTACTCGTCCCGCAGTCTTAGACATACTGGTGTTCATATTTGTAAAACTCAAATTTTTTTCCCCATTAAGACTAAAGGGGAATGAAATTTTGGTCTTTGGTCTAAGGCACCTTTCACACTTGCTATTCTGGTCTGATCCAGACCAAACTGAAAAGCCTGAAGTCCGGACCAAAGCAAGGTGGGTGTGAAAGCACCCGATAAAGCAATTATGACTGCATTAATGTGGCGACAGAGTTGGTTTTGCCCTGTATATGTGCTTTTGCGCAACCCTACTGTCATCTGATTTCTATTCTTCTTCTTCTTCTTCTTCGATGACAGATTTCTGTGTCCACTAATTAGTCCCACGGTTTGAGATATTAACACCGTTCCAACTCCGGAATGTTTGGTCTGATCGGGAACGGTGTGCTTGTATACAGCTTTTTTCCTAAATTAGATTTTTTTCCCCCCATTAACAATGAATGGGGTAGAAAAATACACGCCCATCTACTGTACTTCTGCTCAACTGACCTCACAGCAGACCACCCGAGCACAAACTCAGTGTTAGTCTGACCCGCACTCGTCCGTCCCTTTGTCTTTTGTTTCCCATTCTTTGTTTTCCCCGTACAGTCCCATTCATTTTTGGCCCAAGCCAAACCCTAACGTTTCCTTTTACCTCCAGCCACCAAACTGCACGTACTCACTCAGGACAGAGCCCCAAACCCTAATCCACCACCATACTGACCCACACTCCTCTATGTGTGGTGGAATCCGTGGAATTTCTCTGGATAGAAAGGAGTAAAATGAACCCACCTCTGCCTTCCTCATGATCATCATTACAATGAGTTTAAAAGTGCAGTCAAAGTTCATACCTCCACACGCTTATCAGATCAGGAGCTCTATGTGCATGGCTGCCTGTTTCTCACCAGGTTTAACTGATTTCAGAGTCACAGAAAAAGTGTGCAGACATAATGAAACAAACCTAAGCAGGTAAAGTGACCAAGCAGCTGGAGATCACAAGACTGGGCCCTTTAAGGTGGAAAGGTCCCCTAAAGCGGCCCTAAAGAGGCCCTAAAGAGACATGGGAAATATTTTTTAATAAGGTGTGGCCACAAATTACTTATAAACTACTACATTGAGGCCACATGTTAAGTTTATATCAACTTGAGGCCTCAAAATAGTAAGTCACTGACTCAATTTAGCAATATGTGGCCTCAGTATAGTAAACCACGGTCTTAAAAATAGTTGTGGCCTCAAAATAGTAGTTTGCAAATCACTGAAACTCAATACAGTAAATTGTGTCCTCAATACACATGGTGGCCTAGTAACTTGTGGCCTCGATACAGTAATTTGTGGCCTCAATATAATATATCATGGCCTCAAAAAAGTAATTCATGGCCTCAATATAATAAACGAAAGCCTTTAAAATAGTAAATTGTGGTCTCTATATAATCGTGTAATCATCAACATAGTATTTTGTGGCCTCAGTATAGTAATGAATGACCTAAGTATAGTAATTGGTGGCCTCAATATCATACATCATGGCCTCAAAACAGTCATCTGTGGCCTCAATATAATAAATGATAGCCTTTAAAATAGTAAATTGTAGGGCTGCCCTCTAGAAGTCGATGAGTCGAATCGTCAGTCGGAGACCCTTTAAGTCGACTGAGAACCTTTTCCTTTCGTAAAACAGAAAAAAGCTTACAAAATGCACAAGAACTTTAAGAATTTAAAAAGACATTTTAATAATTATTAAAAGGGGAATAATAAATATATATTTGAGTTCTAACTGGGCTATGACGCATGCTTGCTAAAAAATTAAATCCACGTGACAACCTGCGCTGGCGGTTCACTGGTGAAGGAAGCTAAAGCTGTAAAGCTGAGAAACACGGGTGGAACGATGTCTCAGAGAAAGTCTGGAGGAGCTTTAGAAGAAGAGAATCTGAACAAATTAAAGCTAATTCTGCTCCTCATTTAGTCAGACATCCAACACTGCTTCAAACCAGTGAGTTGACTTTCGTTTTAGACATAATGGCTGTTTGCGGTGAAGGAAAAACGGACCGAAGACGTTTGTTTTATTATAATTCCATTATTTAGAACCTAAATTACAGATATTTTTATTTATTCGTTTACAGCTAAGATTATTTTTATTTAAAGATAAGTACAGTCACTTAATATGCCTGCCGATAAATGAGAAATAATTATTTCAGCGCGGGTAATATAATAATTAAACGGTTTCAGGTCTACCGTTCTCCTTTTCATCTAAAAATAATTTAAATATTGACTAATTTGGTTTTATTTAGGAGTTCATTATTTATGAGAGATGAAAGATGAAGGGTCATCCTACTGAAGAAGCTGTTAAAAGTGAAATTATAAAGACAGGCTAGAAGCGCTAATGTTTTAGCATAAATACGTGCTTGCTGCCGGACGCTGTATTCTGTAATTAAATCAGGCTCCAGATCGTTCATCATATGCCACGTCTCTTTTAGTTCAGTAATATGATCCTGTGACTCTGCTGACTTTCTAAATGAGGAGGACATCAGATCTGAACCGTATGCAGATTGATTTACTGATTACTAGATAATGTATATGGAGAAAAAACATGAACGAATAGTCGAATCGTCGGCCAGGACGGGCGAATCCGATTCGACTGATAAAATTCTGAGTTGGGTACAGACCTAGTAAATTGTGGTCTCTATATAATCGTGTAACCATCAACATATTATTTTGTGGCCTCAGTATAGTAATTAATGACCCAAGTATAGTAATTGGTGGCCTCATACATCATGGCCTCAATACAGTATTTTGTGGCCTCAATATCGCATTTAAAGACCTTAATATATTCTAAGTACTGTAAGGGACTTCGCACCTAAGTTTTTCACTCACCTTCACACCTGTGAAAATGTGACGTGACAATAAAAGTGATTTGATTTGATTAAATAAAGCCTCAATATAGTGACTCCAAACTGGTGTGGCCTCAGTATAGTAATCTGTGGGCTCACTACAGTAAATAATGGCCTCAAAAAGTATGTCGTGGAATCAACACAGCAATTAGAGGCCTCAAATAGTCAACCGTGGCCACGATATAGTAACTTCTGACCTCCAAATAATAAACCGTGGCCTCAATATAGTGATCCGTGAGTTACTTGTGGCCACGCCTCAATCACCATGTCACCTTAAGAGCTCTGCAAAGTTTGGGCACAACTCCGGGTCTTTATTAACAGGCGACTGAGTCAGTGTTTACGTCCATGTCGAATGGCTCTGCCTGAGTGAACATGAACTATCACTACGGACGCTTTATGGAGAAAACACGGACAGACGTGACAACGGGCTTAAATCCACCGGCAGAGTTGCATCAACCAGCGCATGTGAAGTAGCCGGAAACGTGAAACATGAATTAGAGGCAGAAGCGAGTTAAGAGGACGTGGCAGAACTGTGAGCGGAGGATTTAAAAAATCCCTCTTACCGCAGTCCGCCGCGTACTCCTCCCACTCGGACGGCGGGCCACAGCCGTGCTCGCTAAGCTCGCCGTCGGAGAACGTTAGCGTGGAGAAATATTCTGTGGAAAGAATTGCTCGGCACAAGTACAGCAGCGACAGCGCTACCACAACAACAGCCCTGCCAGCAGGTGCCATGTTTCTGAGACACTCACTCAGGTAAGGCCGCGGTGGCGGCTGGTATTGTAGTTCCGCGTCCCTGTCTTTCTCCGGCGACGGTGCTGGAACAGGAAGGCGAGAAGAACTACAATTCCCAGACGTAAGCGCGCTCGAGTCAGGAGGATGTCCCGGATGTGGAACATTTGAATGCCTATGGCCGGCAAGTGCTGTCAAATGTCGCTAGCAGGATGGCAAAGTTAGCTTTTAAGTGTGTTGAATGTAACGAAGACGCCACCGAATTATACCGGGATTATAGTAACGGGATACTAAAGATAACGATATGTGTGAGTAATGTGTTGGTATTGCTACAAAACGTTCCGTTTACAGGCTAAATGTGAGCTGTGTTTTGATGCTAGCGTTAGCAACAGCAGCAGCCTGCAGTGTCAGTGACCGTTACAGTGCCGGACGGTATCGATAACACTCAGCATCGCGATGTTTCCCACTTTAATCACGGTGTCGCGGTTTTTGATGACTGTATTAAGAAGTCAGATTTTCAGACTTTCTTCCTTTATCACGTCAGCGGTGTCATTCAGAGCTGTTTAATGTGGAGAGTCCAACTCTAGAGACTTCACACAGTCATGTTATATCACAGTGGTGGTAATGGTAACCAGACGTCTAAAGTTTAAAGGGAAACTTTTTCCCAGAATTCTGCGTGGTTAATTAACTGTCAAGTAATTCGGACGTGTTTGGTGTAAAATGCTTCATGATAGAAAGTCAACTTAGCAAGTCAACATTGTTCATAGTGGTGGTGGTGGTGGTAACCAGACATCCACCCCTAAAAGCTCCCTTACAAAACGTTGTGGAAATGGTTATGAATATGCTGCCTGATGTCCAAGACATAGTTTTATGATTAGTATGATAATCATTCAATCATACACTAAAATAAGAATTTCATTAGCATGTGCAATTCTGTATATGTATGTGTGTGTGTGTGTATATATATATGTGTATATATATATGTGTATATATATATGTGTATATATGTATGTATGGTGCTAAAGTTCTTTGTGATTCTCCTTCTTTTTAGAAGTCATGTGGGAAGCCTGTGGACAAGTACATCGAATATGATCCTGTCATTATTCTGATAGATGCCATATTATGCAAGATCCAGGCTTTCAGGCATATACTATTCAACACGGAAATAATTGTAAGTCCCTTTTTAAAGTTCGTATTAAGACTGTTATGAATTGCTTTTAGAAGTATAGCATGATTACTCGGGGTGTGCTGAATTGGGTCACACTGTATTGTTGTTTTGTGGCTAGTGTGTTAGCTTGAGGCTAACATTAGCTTGTGTCTAATGCATCATTAGTGCATCACTTTAAAGCAGTGCTGTGTTAAAACTGGTATGGTAACTATCTGCTGTCAGATCCAAACATCTGTTTCATTATTTGTTGTGGGTAAATTTGAATGGACCAAATCAATGGACCAAAGTTACTTGGGAGGTGAGGGGGTGGTCTGGTTACATTGACTTGCATTAGTAGTAAAGGATGTTATTTTTCTTCTCCTGTAAAGTTAATATTTTGGAGATACAAGGTTTTGTTTGGACAGCAGCCATATTCTGTGCGTGCGCCTTGTGAATTACACTGTAAAGACTGTAATCATGTAATTGTACATCATCATTTATTTAAGTCAGAGGTACCGAGACGGATTTGGCGGGAGTTTGCTGGACCACATCATACCTCTTTACATGTTAATGGCACAAGCACAGGCCTTAAAAAAGATTAGATCTGAAATACAGTAAGATGTCGATTTTTGCAGTTGAGTATATTATGACAATAGTAGATAATTCACTCACTTGAGAAGGCACGTCCTTCACTGAGTTTTGACTGAGTTCTCTTTAAATTCTCCTTCAGCCCACTCACAAGTCAGATTCCTCCGCTTGTGGGGGTCCAAACCACAACCGGCGTAACAAAATTTAAAGGGGGCAGTTGTGGGCTGGAGGTTAGGGAACCAGCCTTGTGACCGGAGGGTTGCCGGTTCGATTCCCTGAACCAACAGTAACGACTGAGGTGCCCTTGAGCAAGGCACCTAACCCCCAATCCCCGGGCGCCGTGGATAGGGCTGCCCACCGCTCCAGGCAAGTGTGCTCACGGCCTCCTGGTGTGTGTATTCACTAGTGTGTGTGTATGTGGGTGTTTCCTCTGTGTGAAAATCACAAATGGTACAAAATGGCTCAAAAACTCTCTACTCAGAGAATGATTGGCCTCACTGATTCAAAATGTTCTTCTGCACGTTGTGTGCAATTATAGGTTTCCACCAGAGAGGTCTCCAACTCCCCAAATCCCATATAGTGTTGCTTTAAAGCAGAGTAGTACGGAGGCTGAAAAGTGCAAAACAAATTACCATTTCAGAAAAACAAATTTACAAACGAAAAATAAAAATAGTGGACTGTTTTGGAAAAGCTCTCAGCCATTTTAAGCTAGCTAGCTGGTTCTCCACTATAGCTAGCGTTATAGCTCACTTACCTTCCTAAACATTTCCAACTCTAAGTGGTGTAGACGTCGCCTGTTCCTCTCTTTCTTCCACTCACTCTACCACCGCCAAACGGTTTGATTGACAAGGGTCCGCAACAAGCACTTCGTGTGTGTTAGACCCGCCCTTTCCGTCAGAATTCGCAGTTTGTGAAAGTGTTTCGGTCCTGGTAAAAGTGTTGTAGCTTTTGTAAAATTAGTTTTTGCTGTTGTAATTTTGTTTTCTGAAATGTTAGTTTGTTTTGCGCTTCTCGGCCACTCTAGAGTTGTATGGTTCAAGTCTCCACTGTGCCTCTTTAAAGTCAAAGCTGCTGTAGTTTTGTAATGTTGAATGCTTTAATAAGCTGAAGGTGTAAGCACTGGCTGTGTCTCAGTTCTGTGCTACATGCTACTGTATAGTACTGCTGTATGCACTAGAGTCCAGCAGGCTAGTACTAGATCGTTTCTTGCTAACAGGAAGTGATGAACCATTGCTATGACAGGGCACATCATACCAAGCTAGACTCATCATTAAGTAGAATATATTTCTTTTTTACAGGTTATTTTGACAGTTTTGGGTCGAACTCTAGAAATTTCTACACCATTTCTGAGAGGCTCTTGCCTTTCAGTTTCCCGTTGTGTCCATCGTTACTGGACCCAGAAATTAACTGGTTCTAAGTATGTATGGTGGATTTTTGAGTATACTGAACTTTGACCCTTGTAACTACACGACATACTACATACTCAAAAGCTAGTTAGTATTAGGTGTGCAATGGGACAATCCCATTAACATAAGGCACGTTTTCAGGCACTGTTGTAATATTATATCATTAGCATAGCGTAGCATACCAAATTATGAGTTCTCGTCATGCCTCTGATGGTTACGTTCAGAATTGATGTGTTTTCCTCTCTCCCTCTTTTTTCCCCAGATCCACTGGAAGTTGTGCATCTTCTGTCTGCTGTGTGAGGCATATCTGAGGTGGTCCCAGCTCCAGGGTTCGGAAGCGACCAACGATCCTGCTGATATCATCAGATACACTAAAGAATGGGACTTCTATGGGATGTTTGCTCTGGCAGCTCTCGGTAACCCCTCGCTGCATGGTGCACAAAATAAACATACCGGCTGAAGGGCTCATGTTATTCGATCATCCTCTGGGATGATGAAACACACAGTATCTTCTTAGGGTCGTCATGTACCCAGTTAGAATTTCTGAAATGTAGTCGATCGAAGTAAAGCCACTGGCAGAAAAGCCGATGAGGAAGTGCTGGAATTTTCCTTCAAACAGAGCGCAAGTTTTTGACTGCAGTAAAGTTAGTTTAATATTTGTGCCAGATTCGGAATTCCGCTTTTCGTCTCCAGTTCCTCCAGGTAACTGTGTAAATTAACACATTGCTGTATGTTGTTATTAATGTTGCTTGCCAAAAAAGCGTTTGCTAAAGCCAGTTAAAGGCACATGATCAGGACGGTACTGCTTCCGCCTCCTTTTGAACGCTGGTTTGGAAGCTGTCTGAAGCTCCATGTGGAGGCTGAAGTTAGCTCCAGTGTAACATTTCAGACACGCAACACTAGAAAGACATGTGCAGTGCAAACTCGGAGCACGTTTATTAACACACCTGAGCTACATTCGCAAATGTGCTGCAAATACAAAAATGCAAAAACACTGCACAGCCAGTCCCAACACAGTGGTTTCTGGGAGACTCAGAAAGGAATATCTGGGATGGACAATCACGAAGAGAAGCTGATCAGACCCCCGAGACTCGCAGTCTGGTGTCCATAGCCATCTCAGCTGACATGTCAATAGATATCTGGTGTGTCACAGCTGCACCACAGTAGTCATCAGTAGGGATGCACCGATCCAGCTTCTCCAGTTCCAAAACCAGCACCGATACATAAACTTTGCATATCTGTCGATACCCAATACCGATCCGATACCATTTTTGAACGAATAAACCATATACTTCACCATGTTGGAGCGACGTAAGGCACCAGGATTGACCTAATCAATGCTTTACTAAGCTCTCTCATACAGCTGACTCTCTGGCTCGCTCCATGTTGTTGTTCCTGTTCGTAAGTCAAGTCTACTCTAAGGTCTCGGGTTCCTGCAGATCCAAACACAAAGACAAAGAGCAACCAATGAGCAATCAAGTTGCAAACGCTAACACCTGCAGCTCACGCTGCTTAAGAGTGAGAGTGCCGGCCCTTGGTTGCTCAGTCTTGAGTTCACGTTGCCACCTGCACGTTTCTTGTGACTAGCCGGTAGAAGGTTTCAGGCCTCTCAAGGCTGTTGCTGCTCCCCCTCTTCCGAGCGCACTCGCACCGCTGAAGTACCGCAAAAAATTATATATATTATATATATTATCCGATACCCGATCCAGCTGATATAACTCATATCGGAGCCGATATCTGATCCTAATATCGGATCGGTGCACCCCTAGTCATCAGTCATATCTGTTATTGCTGTTTGAAATGATACAGTTACACTCTACAGCTAATTCCACTAATAGCGACACAGCGATGCTAGTTATCTCTTTAAATGAAAGTTAACATAGGTTTACCAGTGAATGTTTATACTGCAGGGAGTTTAACGGTCCGAATGGCTCTTTGAGTATCTTCTTGACTCTGCAGCATGTGTTTGCAGTGTGTTGTGAAATGTAGCGTCGGTGTTGCCATTCTGATGATGATTTGCAGGATGGCTACAATTCTGAGTTTTGCTATTTTGCATATCGTCGCTGTCCGAAGAAAAACAGGTATCTCCATTTTTGTTGATTTTTACTTTTATGCACTTTTATTTCATTTGACCACATGAGCTGCTGTTTACACTGTGTGGAAATTTCATGAAGAACGAACCAACAGAAATGGCCCAAAACCGCTTGGAAAGACGTCTGGTTCCATTGACTTCCATTCAAATTAAATGAGGTTTTTGGCCTCCCCTGTAAAGTTGTCATTTTGGAGATACCTGTTTTTCTTTGGATAGCGACGATATAAAGCACTACACATGCAGGCTCAAGTCTTTCTTGTGCTTGCAGCCCGTCTTTTTATTCTCCAGTGTGTTGGGTCGTTTTAGCCACTGTACATTAGGGGGTCAGGAGGGAGGTAATGATGAAAAAGCATCAGTTTAATTCTGTTATGTTTGTGTGCTCTGTCAGAGTTGGCGGTGTACTGTGTGGGAGTGTTAGCGGTGTTGGGGCCGGTGCAGTGGCTGTATGGCTGCTCGGTGAAGTTGACTCCCCTGCTGAAGGCTCTGCTGCTCTCCTGCTATGGGAAAGTGCTGCTGATTCCTGCAGTGATCTGGGAACATGACTACTCTCCTCTCTGCTTCAAACTCATCAGACTGTTCGTCCTCACCTCCAACGCACAGGCCATACGGGGTAAACGTGCACACACACACACACACACACAGAACTTAAGACACGAACACAGAACATAAATACAGGGTGTATGAGGCAAACCAGGACACATAAACAGAGGGGGAATGCACAGTCATGATTTCATGAGCAGTATGAATCCACACTCTGTCCATTTTATCAGCTCCACTGACCATATAGGAGCACTTTGTAGTTCTTCAGTTCCAGACTGTAGTCCATCTGTTTCTCTGTGTAATTCATTAGCCTGTTCTTCAATGGTCAGGAGCCCCACAGGACCACCACAGTATTATGTGGGTGGTGGATCATTCTCAGCACTGCAGTGACACTTTCGTGGTGGTGGTGTGTTAGTGTGTGTTGTGCTGAGTGGATCAGACACCTCAGATTCACTGCTGGACTGAGAATTGTCCACCAAAGAAAACTATCTGGTTGCCAACAGTGTCCTGTGGGCAGCGTCCTGTGGGCAACGTCCTGTGACCACTGATGAAGGACTAGAGAATGACCAACACTGCACTGTGGAGCAGCAGATGAGCTATCGGTTCTGACTGTACATCTACAAGGTGGACCAGCGAGGTAGGAGTGTCTAACAGAGTGGACAGTGAGTGGACACAGTGCTGTGTCTGATCCACTCACACCAGCACCACACACACTAACACACCACCACCACGTCAGTGTCACTGCAGTGCTGAGGATGATCCACCCCCCACATAATACCTGCTCTGTGGTGGTCCTGTGGGGGTCCTGACCATTGAAGAACAGGGTAATACAGTATACAGAGAAACAGATGGACTACAGTCTGTAACTGTAGAAGTACAAAGTGCTCCTATATGGTCAGTGGAGCTGATAAAAATACAGTAAATATAGATAAGGTATGGGCACCTACTGAAGTTCTCATGGGGTGTATCTCCTGCACACTGTCCATTTAAGGTAAACACACACCATGACAGATCCCATATTTTCAACACATGGGGCATACAGTGTAAACACAGGCATGCTGGAGCGAAGGTTTCCAACATACGGAGCTATACAGGGCTAAAAACTCTACCCCAGTGACTGAGTAGAGCAGTGGAAGTCGTGTTGAAGCCTGAGTGTTGTACACGTGTTTGTCTGTGTTTATGTACAGTGTGTTATTTAGCGTCTCAAACTACACAAGCAAGTCCGTTAGAGATTACCAAGCAACTTGACAAGGTAACACAAATGAGGTGCTAACTGATGTAGAGTCGTATGCAGAAGTTTGGGCACCTGGGCGTGACAGTCAACAGATGTATTGTGCAACACCCCCCCACCCCACCCCCACCCCCGACACACACCCATGCCATAGCATCGCAAGCCACCACTGCTGAGCTGATACAGTGGAGTCCAAAAGTTGGAGACTTCTGCAAACATGACATCATCTGTAGGATGGCTTCTACAACAGGACAATGACCTCAGAAGAGCCGTGCATGCAAGACTGCCCAAGAATCTCAGAGCTAGACGCCTTTTCCAGGGGGTGAAAATGCCTTAAACAAGAGCTGAAACTGTCTCTGGAAAGTCTTTACTAGCTGTGATGCTTGCTAAAGAGGGTGTTACCAACTTTATTTGGTTGACCAGGGGTGCCCTAACATTCACACACCACTGTTCTATTAGCTACATTAGCCATGTAGCTCTGGCATTAATCCATAGCATATCTCTGCTGATGGGTCCAGGGGGCTTACGTTTGGGTTAAGGGGGCTAACTGTCGTAATAATGTGTGACCACCTTTCTTCCTGTGTTCCAGTGATTCTGAACTGCAGCAGAAGGCTGTCTGTCTTGGCCGTGTTCGGAGGGCTGCTGCTAGAGACGTATGTGTCTGACAGTTTGCACAAACTGGAGCTGAACTCGCACGACTACCTACCGGACCTCTACACCTGACCCTGTCGAACAGCAGTGACTCTACAGCACGTTGATGGACCGCTTGCTATCCTCTGAGCTGTATTGCTGGCCCACTGCAGCGAGGTGTGGGATTAAGTCCAGTGTCAGAAATGAACTACGTGCCTCTTGGCTATTAAGCATATCTACCTCGAAGCAGGGAGAGATTATTGACCAGGGCAGCGTTGCCTGTGCCTAGGGGCCTGTGACCGCCAGGGGCTGGCAGAGGCCGAAATATTTGGGATAATCCAGTGCGGACATGAATTTCTGATGAATGAATAGATGCTGAATATGTTCAGATGACTGAATGGATGAAATAAAATGGAGAAATATTATGCGCTTTTTGGCCCCTTATTGTTAATATGGACTCATAGGAGTAAATGATTATTACATGAAATGGTCCTGAGTACACTGGCTGATGCCCAAAATATTGGTTTATGATATTTTTAAAATAAAGGGTTTTTTTTTAGAAGAAAAAAACGTAAATATTTATATTTTTTTATTAATCACATATTAATTTTACCATCATCACGATTCTACACTCGTCATCAAAATAATAGTTGCCCATATACAGGGGTTGGACAATGAAACTGAAACACCTGTCATTTTAGTGTGGGAGGTTTCATGGCTAAATTGGACCAGCCTGGTGGCCAATCTTCATTAATTGCACATTGCACCAGTAAGAGCAGAGTGTGAAGGTTCAATTAGCAGGTAAGAGCACAGTTTTACAGTTTTACTCAAAATACTGCAATGCACACAACATTATGGGTGACATACCAGAGTTCAAAAGAGGACAAATTGTTGGTGCACGTCTTGCTGGCGCATCTGTGACCAAGACAGCAAGTCTTTGTGATGTATCAAGAGCCACGGTATCCAGGGTAATGTCAGCATACCACCAAGAAGGACGTTTTCCTCCACCAGCATCACGTAGTGACCTGGCCACTATCCTGCAAGAAGAATGGCTTAAAATCCCTCTGACCACTGTGCAGGACTTGTATATGTCATTCCCAAGACGAACTGACGCTGTATTGGCCGCAAAAGGAGGAGGAGGCCCTACACCATACTAATAAATGATTGTGGTCTAAAACCAGGTGTTTCAGTTTCATTGTCCAACCCCTGTAGCTGCACCCAGAAGGAATCAACCAAAAGGAATGAAACTTGGTGGGGAGGTTTAACATCGTCAGAAATGCAAATGATTCAAGTTTCACGCTCGGCTGCACATGTGATGTAAGCAGGGACGGGTCTTATCGCTGTACCTGACTGACCCAACAGCCACGATTGTGGACATTCAGCTAGCAGTGATCCCCTCCATGAGTCATCCTGTTAGTGCCAGCACCAGATGGACTACATGCACACAGACCGTTACGACGACTGCCCTTAACACTACAGCAGTGTCACCAAAGACTGCAATGGTGTCGTGCCAGACTGTCATGGAGTGACTCAGAATGGCAGCGGGTCATCTTCAGTGACGAGTCCCGCTTTTGTCTTGGTGG
>CM067481.1:2240795-2261695 GCA_034552555.1 Semaprochilodus insignis
TACTGAGGTACTGTCCACCGACACTCTACTTACAGTACACTAACACACTTACTGAGGTACTGCCCACCGACACTCTACTTACAGTACACTAACACACTTACTGAGGTACTGTCCATCACTGTTTATTTTTGTTATCCAAAACCACCCAAAACACATAAAAAGGTGCATGTCGGTGGTAAATTTACAGTGGTAAATGAACTCGTTCCATCTGGCACTAGTTTGCCTGCATGTACCCGTCCACCACCAATGTGTCCTAAAACGTGTTTCAGACCAATCTACAATCTGATATCAAACCTATCGTACAACAACTTGTCAGACATCAGGCAGCATATTCACAACATTGTCATGCAGTAACTTTCTGTAAGGGAAATTTAGAGGCTTCAGACATCCGACTACCATCACCCCCACCGGTGGACAAGTTTCTCACCAAGTTTCTACACAATGGAACACTTCACATCAAAACCACTCTGAATGACTTTGTTTACAAGTCTTTAGCACTAGGAAGTCTTCTCGCTCACCACATCTTCCATAATCATCAGTCTGAAGACGCTGCAAGACTTAAATACAGCTCAGAGCTCCGTTTATACCCCGGCACAACAAGGGACAAACACGGGAACACAGGAAATAAACACATTAGGCACTTTTACTGTTATTTATTTATTTAGGGTTTGAATAAAAGGTTAAATAACATGTAGCAGCATCGTGTTCAGTCCAGAAATGCTGAACACAGACAATAAAACCGAACAGATATTTCTGCAAAACACAGACAATGAAACTCCTTAACATGTCTGAGGGTCCGTTTACATCAGAACACTCAACCTATAAAAGCTATGAAGCTGAGAAACCCAAATCCTCACACATACATTCCTAACCTAAAGCTTATGTAACAGCTCTTATGAGTCACAAAGGAGGTATTCTTCCGTGACACACAGCAGCGGGTTATGTTACACCTGAGTGTGCTTTAGAAAGGTGATTTATGCTGTGTGACCTGAGCAACATTTTGTGCATCAGACAAGACGTCATTATAGCAACAGAGAACAAATGCCTTGCAGGACGCTTCGGGTGAGGCTGGCATTTAAACAGGCCTGATTTTCCCTCACTGGGTTGGTCATGGATGTGACATTGACATGTAGAACGAAGAGACAACAGCCGAAGATATTATTGATGAGCCAGAGATGGCAACGTCCTCTCTACAGGCTGACCTTGCAGACAGCAAAGCAGTTCTTTCAAAAACCCCGAGAGGTGAACAGCGAACTGAGCGAAATTCAATACTGCCGATTTGGCATAAAAGCATCCCAAGGACTGCAGCAAGTACGTAAACCACCGGCCTAATGTCAATTATGCTGTCTGTCAGTGTAAAGCAGACCACTCTTACCATACTGCTGATGCTCTCTTGGGGACAAAAGGTCATTAAGAGCTCAAAATCTGACTCGGAAAAACAACATTACCGCCCACAGAAGATGATGACGAGGTGATTTTGGTTTTGAGTCATTGGAAGTGCAATCGATACAGTTGAACTCGCTGGACGAGGGATTTTTGTAAAAGATATCAAACCTGAAAGTAGTTTTTAAGTCCAGTCGTAAAGTCTTAACACTCACTACGTATTCAAATGTGCATTAAAATAAGCTGGGAGTCAGTCGGTACAACAAACACTGGCCTTATAAATCAACGAGGCCCATCAATAATTTATGACTATGATCAAACACTAAAGGATCAGTTTGCTGACTTTGGCCTGAACAACACCTCCACAAATATCGGTAACTCTCAACCATCAAGTTATAAATTATGCAGGTGCAAACATATTCAAATGCATACATATGCACCTACAGGTTGGTATTACAGTATTTGTGAGGACATCTCAGTGATTCTCAGCCCTGGTCCTGGAGGCACCCTACTCTGCACATTTGAGTGGATTGCCTGCTTTAACACACTCACACTGCAGCTCTGAAAAGGGCTTATTAATGAGCTTTTGAGTTGGATCATGGTGTGTTGGGCCCAGGGAAAACACTCACATGTGCAGGGCAGGGTGCCTCCAGGACCAGGCTTGACCTGAACTTAACATCAGTACCTTAGAGGTGATCCTTCATCAAAAGCTAAAAGCTCTGTAGGTGGTGAAAACAGCATGTTCGCTTACAAGAACCAGTGAAAGGCCATCCTGAAGACGTTTGGTCCCCACATGGTGCTAAAAACAAACACAATCTCCTACTGACAAACACTCTCTGTATTGATCACTGAAGGCAGGAGTCCAAATGCTGGTTAATTTGGGACTCGAGCACTTTGCTCTGGCACACGGGACAGTGCACAGTGACAGCGGAGGGAGCCGAAGAGCTGTCGGGGGTGCTACCTGCTGCAGCGGCCCCTCCGGCAGCCCTTCCCTCCTCTCTCTGCTCCCTGGAAGAGGCGGCAGCAGACGGCTGCCTGACTTCCCGCTGAAAGAAATCAAATATGTGTGCTGAGTTGCGGTCCTCCCTCGGTCGCTTCCTCCCTCCTGCAGCAGCCGTGCCATGGAGCTTGTGAGGGCTTCCGAAGGGTCTGGATGGCACGTGCGAACCAAGCTTTTTGGGGCTCTCAGAGAGTTTCGAGTTGGCTAACGGAGAGCCAGTGCTGCTTTCAGGCTTCTTTAGGCTTACGCTGGAACCTGGCGTTCCAGCTGTGGAATTTTTGGGGCTGCCGAAGTATTTAGAAAGGAGTGGCCCTGCCGAAGCAGGCTTCGGTCCAACAGAGTTATTAGAGGAGTTCTTGTTAAACGGGTTGGTTTTGGTACAGCCTGTACCTTGAGAAGGCTGCCCCAAGGGTTTAAGGTCCAAGGCACTGCCAAGAGCTGGTATTTTCGAAGGCTGGTTTGAGGTTACGGAAGACGTGACGGGTTTTACGGCACTTGTGGTGTTGGTGTTGGTGGTGTTAGCTGCTTTCTCAGGAGAGTTTAGGCTCCGGGCCTGGAAGAGGTCCTGCACCGTCCTCTGTTTAGGTCTCATCAAGCTGCTGTTGTCTGATGTGATTCTCACAGGAGAGCCGTTGATGTTGATGAAGGCTTTGGTGTCGCTGACAGACCTTTTAGGAAGTGCGGTCGTGCTGCTGGTGCTGACCCTCCTTACCAAATGGGTCGGGCTGGACTGTGGTTTGGTGGGCGTAGTTTTAGCTGGTTCTTCTGGAGTTCTCTGTGAGGGAATGGGGCTTTGGCTGGGTGGTTTCTGCATAGAAGTCGATGGCTGTGTGCTCCCTCCAAGAACGAAACCCCTGCCACTGAAAGGAATGATATTCCTGATATCCTGAGAACCAGAACCTACAACAGGAAGAACAAAAGTAAAATACTGTTCTATCATCTGGTTTATAGTCTCCAGCGTGGACAGAGAACTATACTGTGATTACATCACAACGTAATAAAAATAAATCAGCTTATTGTTACGATATAGCTTGAATCACCTGCAGCGCTGCTGGCTGCCACGACTTTGCTCGCAGGCTTCTTGGAGGCGTTCTTATCCTTCTTTTCCTCGTTCTTGCCCTTCTTCCCATAATTCTCTGGCTCTTTGATCTTAGTAAACGTTCCTCCACAGGACCTTCGATGGTCCTCCCACCACGGGTCTCTGGCTGAAGGTGCTCGGTTCATCGCTCTCTTCACGTAACCGAAGAATGGCTTACGGGTTTGACATGGCCCATTGCACCGCCACCAGTGCTGCCGGTAAATATCCACCTCATCATGGAAGGAATGGTAAATCTGGAAGACCAGGGAACTTTATTACAGAGTGCTAGAGGAAATAGGCAGGCATGGTTCAGTGATGCAGTCTAAATAAAAGTACAGGCATCCGATCTTACCTCAATATACATTTAATGGGCCAAACGGAACCGCAAACTCCAGCCCCACCTCACCCCACTCTGATTATGCTAATTTACATGAAGTCCTTCACTTTTCAAAATGGTTGATGATGTAACAAAGGCCAGAAATGTTTTTCTTTTTTTGCATATCCACTGCAAGAGAGATATAAACTGAACCATGGCTTACTAGTCAACATCTCTTAGTTCTTATAAAGCGTTACAATGTCGCCCTGTTATCATAAACTGACCCATCTCTTCACCAGCTTCCTACAACTGCCCACATGCTCAACTCAACATGCTCCTGCTTACCTTCAAATATCAACCACAGCTCAGCATGGAAGACTGCAATTAAAAATGTACCCAGGCAGAACAATCTTTCACCTTCTCGCTAATCTAAGCCTTTGTGAATGCTAATCTAACACTGAAAGAAATGTGAAAGAAATTCTGTCTTTCTTTCTAGGCATCAGTACTGAGTTTCTAGCCTTGTCGTAGCTCAAGAGCAGTTAGGCCTCTAACCTATGGCCACTTTTCCACCACAAGGTACGACTTGTTAAGGCAGCTAAACTGCCATGAAGGAGAAGAGGCTGATGGCAGCAGGCAACAGACAAGAGAATATCAGACGACGGCATGATTCTGGTTGCTCGAGGAAGAGACAAAAGGCAGGTAACTAGGCAGTCTGCATTCACATATATATTCAGGGCAGAGCGTGTGAGTGGAGTGGAGCGGCAGACTTTTCTGCTTCTCGTTCAAATCCCTTCTGTAATCAATAAGCTCCGGGTCCGCTCCAGACTTTCTATTTCCTGCTCCGTGCTTGCTCCTTTCTCACATGCCAGAGACACGCTGCTCTGCGCCTGATTATATAATTTATGGCCTCCATCAGATGAAAAACTAGCTAAACATGTTATGCTACACGGGGTTTTTTCAGGCCTGAAGCAACAGCTTGATTGCAGATGGTAAACAAACACACATGCGTTTAACACGTGCAGCAAAATGAATGACCCGAGACTGACTACAACTTTGCTGCTATTGGTGAGAATTTCGAGTATGTAGGTCTGTTAAACAGCTCTGCAGCGCAGACACTGTTTACAAATGACTGTCACTCATGTAATGCAGAGGTAGCCAGTGCAGAATAAACTGTCTGACTCACGGGATGGAGCGATACTGGATGGAGCGAGAGAGAATTCTGAAAAACTGCTCCACATTCTGATTAAAATCCTGCACCGTTCACATGCTCTGGTTTAGGCTGATACTGACAATCCTCTCCAACCTACTCGCATTGTTGTCAACTTTCAGTATTGGTACCACAGACACTACCATGTCACTGTGTGCTGAGAATGGACAACGGCCCACATAATACTTGGACAACAGTGGTCCTGTAGTAGCAAACAGTCGGAAACAGCAAGCAAAGCCAAGTAACCCCTATACGGTGCCTCTTAAACCAATTCTGTGCTTCACAAATAGTAGCTGTTCTACATTACCCGGTTACACCAGGCTGTTTTAAAAGACAGATACAATGAGTCAACCTTGTAAATACGACGTCAGCAATAAAATACATACAGTAATGTTGGTTCCACTGGCGCTATTTATTCGGTTCATGTGTTTGCAGAATTCCGGCCCATGTCCATCCCGGTCTCTGTTGTTTTGGGTCACGAACAGCAGAGCGTGTATCATCTCATGCAGAAGCGTCTAAAGAAAGAAAACCATACAGGTTCAGCCAAACTGTTTCAATAAGTAAATCAGATCAGAAAAAACCCTGAAGTACATGACATTCACTATTTTCTTACTGACACAGTATTTATAGTGTTTGGCACATGTTTACTAACCTGCACAAGGTCTTTCCGAGGTCTGAGTTTCAGTAGAGGTTCACTGAGACGGATTGAACACAAGCCACCTCTCCCTTCATAAGAGCACACTCCAGCACACCTGGAACAGACAATGAGAAAACACACACATAAAAAACACTGAGATTGTTGATAACTGGAAGGCAATGAAAGGAGAAATGATTTGCAATGATGAAATTATAAGGATGCAGATTAAGCTGTCATTATCATAAATATAGCAGTCTTTGCAAAACAGGATAAACTGCAATACTTTAACCTCTGTTTATAATCCAGATGTGTGTTCAGAGGGTGGACTTTAGGTGGACAGCCTCTTTCTATGTGAATACAGACTCATCAAACACTTTATTAGAAAGCCCTTTTTTATCTACACTCAGTGTCCATTTTATCAAATGTAGTTGTACAGTTCCAGACTGTAGTCCATCTGTTTCTCTATATACTGTATTACCCTGTTCTTCAATGGTCAGGACCCCCACAGGACCACCACAGAGCAGGTATTACGTGGGTGGTGGATCATTCTCAGCACTGCACTGACGTGGTGATGGTGTGTTAGTGTGTGTTCTGCTGGTGTGAGTGGATGAGACACAGCAGTGCTGCTGGTGTTTTAGTGTATCCACTCACTAATAGGAGTGTCCAGTCACTGTCCACTCTATTAGACACTCCAACCTTGCTGGTCCACCTTGTAAATGTAAAGTCTGAGACGATAGCTCATCTGCTGCCCGCAGGACAATACTGGCTGGATAGTTTTGGTTGGTGGACAATACAGTCCAGCAGTGACACTGAGGTGTCCAGAAACACTGCTGTGTCTGATCCACTCACACCAGCACAACACACACTAACACACCACTGCAGTGTCACAGTGCTGAGAATGATCCACCACCCACATAATACCTGCTCTGTGGTGGTCCTGCGGGGGTCCTGACCATTGAAGAACAGGGTAGCAAAGTATACAGAGAAACAGATGGACTACAGTCTGTGATAGTAGAACTACAAAGTGCTCCTATGTTTTAACCGAGAGTTTAGAAACAAGGCGCTTCCCTAATAAAACGCTTGGTGAGTGGAAGTTACAGGTAAGGCAAGCCTCGGTGAAATACCGCAGGCCATTTTTATCCATGCCATCACACTAACTCATTAAAGGTGCTTTTTATATGCTGGCATAACACTGCTGATACATAATCTGCATTATAACTGCAATACGAGATTCCCATCATGCAGCCCTAACAGTAGTGGCTAAATAACTCAAGCTCACAGTGTCATTCGAGGGCTCCACTTGACCTCGACACCGCTGAGTTTCCCCCAGAAGAACATGTCGTTGAACTGCAGGAACATGGCTCGTACATCTGGGCTGGGGTCCAGCGTCTCCCACCTCTCATCCACTATGGACATAGGAGCCTGGGGACTGACAGCGGTCCAGTCAGATGAATCAACTCTGCGTTTCTTACTGAAAGGGAAGCCATTGTGTTCCTCTTCTTCTTCGGCCCATGAAGGGGCCAAGGCTTCGTTGTTGAACTGTTCCTGCAGCTGCAGAGCGAGGATGAAGTCCTCATCTTCCATGATGATGATGATGATGCCTGTTGTGTTGGCTGTTGTTATTTATCTATGCCACATCACTGACGGTTAACAGGTACCATTCTCACCGCTATAGCGACACGGATTTGGAGCACATTTGAAATCAAAAGTGTTTTGTCCGTCGTATGAACTTGTTTTCTGACGCCAAAGCTGTTCCTTGCTGAAAAGAAATCCGTGTTGTTTAGCTAGCTAGCGTTAGCAGCAGGCTAACGCATCATTTGAACCAGTTTCGGAGGAAATGAGAGCTGTTCAGTCACGACTCCTTGCTTTTATCAGAAAATCAGCATTTGAGTTGTTTTAAAAAGAACATATTAGCGTTATTACGACGAAAGTCCTCATATGAAGCCCCAAATTATTTGTCTAAAGCAGAAAATATGTAGCTAGCGTCGCTCCGCTGGTTCGGTTAGAGCGGTGCAGCAGAGCATGTCGGGAAACGTAGTCCTCTGGGTAACGTAAACAGAGGAACGTAACCGCGGGCAAGTAATTCTGTACACGTGTTTAAAATTGATATTATAAATAATTAAGCCCTTCACAAAGTAATTTGTGTCGTTTTTCTTTTTGTATAAAAATATTAAATAATTTCCGCCTACGTCTTGGTCTCTGATTGGCTGCCCCGCGCTCTGACGCAAACAGAAGTCGCCTTGCCCCGTTTCCTGAGGAGGAAGAAGGTTGGTCGAAAACAGTAATGGTGGCTTGATTTAGACGAATAATACGACTCTCTCGGCTAGTTTTCCCCAACGCTACAGCCGCCGAGATGGCTGAGACTGGAAGCAGGCTGCGCAAGCAGCTGGAATCGGCCAACTTCGACCCGCAGAATTACGTGAAGCAGCTCTCGCAGCAGTCTGATGGAGACAGAGACCTGCAGGAACATCGCCAGAAGATCCAGAGCCTGGCTGACGAGACGGCGCAGAACCTGAAGAAGAACGTCTACAAGAACTACAGGCAGTTCATCGAGACTGCTAAAGAGATCTCCTACTTGGAGAGTGAGATGTATCAGCTGAGTCACATTCTGACCGAGCAGAAGAGCATTATGGAGAGCATCACCCAGGCCCTGCTGTCCACAGACAAGGACGAAACTGCCAAAGAAATGCTCACTGCCTTTCCCAAGGAGACGGAGGAGGTGAAACAGAGGACCCTGACGACGCTGCTCGAGAAGGTGGAAGGGTGCAAGAACATCATGGAAGCGCCCGGCAGGTATCTGGTCTACAACGGTGACCTGTTCGAATATGACGCTGATAACATGTCCCAGATCCAGAAGGTGCATGCCTTCCTCATGAACGACTGCCTGCTGATCGCCACCTGGCTGGCGAACAGACGCGGGACCGTCAAGTACAAGTACAACGCGCTCTACGACCTGGAGAGCTTCGCCGTCGTCAATGTGAAAGACAACCCTCCCATGAAGGACATGTTCAAGATCCTCATGTTCCCGGACAGTCGCATCTTCCAAGCTGAGAACAGCAAGATCAAGAAAGAGTGGCTGGAGATCCTCGAAGAGACCAAGAAAAACAAGGTGGCGAAAGACCGGCACAAGAAAGAGGAGGAGGTGGTCCCTACGTCACCAGTCAGGCCAGAGGTCTCCACTAACCCCTTTGATGAGGACGAACCTTTAGATTCGGAGGAGCTGGTGGACCTCAGTCCGGAGTGGATCCAGGAGCTGCCCGAGGACCTCGACGTTTGCATCGCCCAACGTGACTTTGAGGGTGCTGTGGACCTTCTGGATAAGCTGAACGAGTACCTGAAGGACCAGCCAGTGACTCCACGGGTCAAAGAGCTCCGAGGCAAAGTGGACGAGCGTGTCCGGCAGCTGACGGAGGTCTTGGTGTTCGAGCTTTCCCCTGACAGGTCGCTACGTGGAGGTCCTAAGGCGACCCGCCGGGCCGTGTCTCAGCTTATCCGGTTGGGCCAGTCCACCAAGGCCTGTGAGCTGTTCCTGAGGAACCGTGCGGCGGCAGTGCACACGGCCATCCGCCAGCTCCGCATTGAGGGCGCCACGCTGCTTTACATCCAGAAGCTCTGCAACATTTTCTTCACCAGCCTGCTGGAAACGGCCCGCGAGTTTGAGACAGACTTCGCAGGCAACACGGGCTGCTACTCTGCCTTTGTGGTGTGGTCCCGCTCGGCCATGAAGATGTTCGTGGACGCCTTCAGCAAGCAGGTGTTCGACAGCAAGGAGAGCCTGTCCACAGCTGCCGAGTGCGTCAAGTTCGCCAGCGAGCATTGCCGGCAGCTCAGCGAGATCGGCCTGGACCTCACCTTCATCCTGCAGTCGCTGCTGGTCAAGGACATCAAGGCTGCCCTTCAGAGCCAGAAGGATGTCATCATCGAGGCCACCAAGCACCGGAACTCGGAGGAGATGTGGAGGAGGATGAACCTGATGACGCCGGAAGCTCTGGCCAAGCTCAAGGACGAAATGCGGAGCTGCGGAGTCAGCACCTTCGAACAGTACACCGGCGACGACTGCTGGGTCAACCTCAGCTACACTGTCGTGGCCTTCACCAAGCAGATGATGGCCTTTCTGGAGGAGGGCCTCAAGCTCTACTTCCCGGAGCTGCACATGGTGTTCCTGGAGAGCCTGAGGGAGATCATCCTGGTGGCCGTGCAGCACGTGGACTACAGCCTGCGCTGCGAGCAGGAGTCTGAAAAGAAAGCCTTCATCCTGCAGAACGCCTCCTTCCTGCACGAGACGGTGCTTCCTGTGGTGGAGAGGAGGTTCGAAGAAGGTGTGGGCAAACCAGCCAAACAGCTGCAGGACCTGAGGAAGAGCTCCCGGCCGGTCCGAGTCAACCCGGAGAGCACTATGTCTGTGGTGTGATGGGGTCGGGGCGGGGATGGTTAGCATTAATCACTTGTGCAATTGCTTAATTAACAGCGCTTTTTAATGTCACATACGACCACTTATGAATTTATTTGTAATTCGCAGCATTAAATTGATTGAACATGTAAAGCTTATTTTGATCTGGTGTCTCTGTCTTGCACTTGCTCTCCTGTTTTCAGCTCCTTGAAATGCCCAATAGAGCTGGGCAGTATGACTATGTATTGCTATCATGATAAACTGCCACAACACAATATGCTTCTTTCAGCAAAGGCAGTGGTTCTATATAGAACCAGGAACACTCAAGGACCCATTTGCATGCCTGCATGGTGCTTTGCCTGGTGCAGTGGTTCTTCAGACTGCTGGAGAATATGTTTTTATATGGTTCCATATAGAACATTTAAAGAAAAAAGGTTCTATCTGGCAGCAAAATTGGTTCTTTTACTGTTACAAGCCTTACATAGTAACCACAGACGAAGCAATTTACAGAACCATACAGAACACCTTCTCAGTGAATACAAAGAACTTCCGCCATGCAAAGAACCATTTAGGCATTTTGAACACTCGTTTGCATGCTTAAATGGTTCATTGCATGGTGGAGGTTCTTTACGTTCATGGGGAATGTGTTCTGTATGATTGTATATAGAACCATTTTGAAGTGTTTTATATAGAACCATACAGGACACATTCTCAATGAATACTAAGAACGTCCATGCAAAGAACCATTTAGGCATGCAGATGAGTGTTCGTGGTTCTATATAGAACATTTATATAGAACCATGTACACTCTTTTGCATGCTTAAATGCTTCTTTGCATGGTGGAGGTTCTTGGTATTCATTGAGAATGTGTTTTATATGGTTCCATATAGAACATTTAAAAAAAGGTTCTATCTGGCAGCAAAAATGGTTCTTTTACTGTTACAAGCCTAAAATAGTAACCACAGACAAAGCAATTTACAGAACCGTACAGAACACCTTCTCAATGAATACAAAGACCTTCCGCCATGCAAAGAACCATGTAGGCATTTTGAACACTCAGGTGCATGCTTAAATGGTGGAAGTTCTTTAGGTTCATGGGGAATGTGTTCTGGATAGTTCTATATAGAACCAAACAGGACACATTCTCAATGAATACCAAGAACCTCCACCATGCAAAGAACCATTTAGGCATGCAGATGAGTGTTCATGGTTCTGTACAGCACTAAAGCATGCAAATGAGTGTTCATGGTTCTATATAGAACCATGTACACTCATTTGCGTGCTTAAATGGTTCTTTGCATGGTGGAGGTTCTTGGTATTCATTGAGAATGTTTTACATTTAAAAAAGGTTCTATCTGGCAGCAGTAATGGTTCTTTTACTGTTACAAGACTTACATCGTAACCACTGACGAAGCAGTTTACAGAACCGTATAGAACACTTTCAATGAATACAAAGAACTTCCGCCATGCAAAGAACCATTTAGGCATTTTGAACACTCTTTTGCATGCTTAAATGGTTCTTTGCATGGTGGAAGTTGTTTAGGTTCATGGGGAACGCGTTCTGTATGGTTGTGTATAGAACCATACAGGACACATTCTCAATGAATACCAAGAAGCTCCACCATGCAGTACATTTATAGAACATTTATAGAACCATGTACGCTCATTTGCATGCTTAAATGGTTCTTTGCACGGTGGAAGTTTTTCAGATTCGTAGAGAATCTGTTCTGTATGGTACAACACGGGACCATTTTGCACAGTGTTTTATCTAGAACCATACAGAACACATTCTTAATGAATACAAAGTTCTTCCACCATGCAAAGAACCATTTAAGCGTACAAATGAGTGTTCATGGTTCTATATAGAACCACCGATTTAACCAAAGGAACCTTTTTTTTTTCCTCTCTAAGTGAACAACTGAACGACTGCAGGGCTGCATGTTTCATTATGAAGAGTGAAATTTGTCTGGTTTGATGATATTTTAAAGGTGGAACCAATGTAGAAGAACTGCTGGTTCTTTTTTCTCGGTTCTAACTGATCAGATGTCAGAAAAAACAAGTACCAACATATACAGTGTATTGTGAAAGTATCTCAATGTGCTATTTTTGCCATAATGCTCAGCTCTAATGGGAAGTTTTATGTTTAGTTATAAGCCTCATTATTACACGCCTTAGTCTTACTGTATGATACTTTATTAGAACTAGGGCTCCATATATACCACCTCAGCATCGTCTTCACAGTGTGCACATGCCCAATACTCACATCGCAGAATGTGCAATGTTAGGTAAACGAAATGACATGAAACGCGTCATGCTGCAACTTTTTTTGCTGCTTGATACAACAGAAAAGCTGCACGGGTCCTGGACTCTGATTTAAGGCTTCTCGGATTCACAGAGAGGAGCAGTCACAGCGTGCACCTGCTTTCGTGTTTGGTGCACTGAAACTGATTCTAGAGCATCAAAGTTTATCAATATTTTCTAAATGATGCTGTTCAAGTCATCTGGTGAAAAGTCCTGTATATTTTTTTTTCATATCGCAGAGGAAGTTTTTTCCTATATTGTGCTGACCAAATTTTAACTAATTTTAGGCTAATTTTCAGGTTACGAGTTATGAGGGTGTGGAATTGAACAGGTTCCGAGGGGATAAATTGTGATTTTGTGTGCAAAAATGTAGGCACCCTCTTGAAATGACATATTATTTAGCTCAAAATCCCTAAAAGTTGATGCATCCTCTCCAGAGAACATATTTACACATGACACACAAACACTGTTTATTTACTGAATTGTTTTTCGGGGGGAAATAAAACATGCCCGAGTCTTTTATTGGACTCCAGTGTGTTAAACTCAGCACATAAATAGACGTTGAGCGCTAAAATGCCATACGTCATGTGTTGTTACAGGGTTATTATGCTGTATACCGTATGTAAGTAGATCATTGTAATTTCCAAAGTTACAATGATTAAGCAGTATAATAGGCTAAACTGCAATATCTATCTAGGTGTGTGTCATCATTAAAACCCCATAGGCATAGTCTTGAACCAGGGCTGGGAAGCTGGCCCTATGGGCCAATTAAGCCTAGACATGAACTGTTATGCCTTCAATGGAGAAGCTCTGTTTAAAACACAGTAACCGGGACTAGACTTCATTTCAGCCCCGATGTGAACCCTAAGTGCTTTGTAATTCAACCACTGCTTTGATCCAACAGGCTCAGCTCAGCTCAGGTGTACATCAAGACGTACTTGAGGTTCCACGTTGTGTCATTGTGCCATTTATTTTCACTTAGAAAATCAGCAACACACGTCATTGGACCTGGGGTGTCCAGACTTTGCATACAGCTGACTCTATATGCATAAATTAGTGGTCACCAATCCTGGTCCTTTGACTACCATCTGGCAGAGTCTAGTTCCGACCGCAGTCTGCCGCAACTGCACCAGCTAATGAGCCTCTTTCCAAGTCCATGACTGGCTGAATCAGATCAAGTATTGTGGAGATGCAGGTTGGAACCGAACGCTGCAGGAATGTGGATCTCCAGGATCTATTGGGTTGGTGACCGCTGGCTTGAAGGCTGTGTTTCTGATCCTGGTGGGATACGTACGTGACCTGTACCTTGGGAAAGAGGCCTAGTGGTTCAGCTGTAGGCTTGACTGTTAGTAGGACTTTACCGATAGACCATATAACCACATTGCATATATTATTTTTCATTATGTATTTTCTATTTGGTGTGAAATAGTCCTCTTATTAATGAGGCTTTGCACTTTGGTGCCCTCTAGTGTGCGAAGACTGATAGTCCAGTCAAAGGGATAGGATATAAGAAACGTATATCTTCATTAGCGTCCTACTGTTCTACCTTCTTTCATCTAGGCCACCTATATATATATATGCATATGCCTATTTATATATAGTTTTTATATACACTGTTAGGCTAGCATCTGCTTCCCATGGGCCACCTGGTAAATGGGCAGCCATGTATTCCTCAGAAATCCTGGGCATGATGCAAAAGGTTCGTTTGATCCCTCCCCCGACTAATAACCCATGGAGAAATCTGAAATATGGCAATATATGCATAAATGCATTAGCATATATGGATTTCCCTTATATGTCCAACTTAGATTAGCACATATGGACATATATGAAATGTGCGTTTTCAAATATGGGACATATATATCAGCCACACATCAACATGCATATGCATAACATATTAATGATGCATAACAGAAGTGAACATCTATATACTAGCTACATGCCCAAACTCTATAAGCATGCATTTAAATGCTTAGCAGTACAAACCTTAACAATGTATGATCCATATATTATCAATAATTGATATTCGTAACATATATGTACCTATACACTCATCATCATATAAATAGCTGCACCCCAAAGGAGGTGTGGGACTGCAGTGCTATGGGGAAGGAAGATAAAGGTCACCAGGAACAATAAATGATGACACATTTAGACTGATATGGGTAATATTTATTGAGCTACACATACAGAAGTAGTGTCTCTCAGTATGGTGCCGGGCCGCCATGTTTGCTAATGCAACGTCCCAGACGTCATCTTGGTGCTGACCACGGTGCCTCCACACACGGATTCGTTGGTCGTCTCCACCAAGACAAAAGCGGGACTCGTCACTGAAGATGACCTGCTGCCATTCTGAGTCACGCCATGACAGTCTGGCACGACACCATTGCAGTCTTTGGTGGCGTTGACGTGGTGTTAAGGACAGCCATCGTAACAGTCTGTGAGCATGTGGTCCAGCGTGGTGCAGCCGTCTGCCAATGGTGCTGGCACTAACAGGATGACTCATGGAGGACATCACTGCTCGCTGATTGTCCACAGCTCTTATTTATGTCACATGTGCAGCCTGAGCATGAAGCATGATTCATTAGCATGTGTCTTATGATGTCAAACCTACCCACCAAGTTTCATTCCTGTGGGTTGATTCCCTCTGGGTGCAACTATTTGTGCAACTGTTCTTTGGCGATGGGTGTGTATTGGAATATATGCCTGACCCTTGATATGATGTCCATGTCCACGTATGTCCATATATGCCTGTATATCAGATATCCATATGGGAAATGTTGTTTATGGTTATGTACTTGAACAGTCTGATGGGAAAATGTAACTAGAAAATAGTCTAATGGGAAAAAAAATCTTGCCCTGATTATTGGGTTATTTCTAGAAGCAAGACCGGGATACAAACAGATGGAAACGCCAGTGCAGTTTACACACCGTGTTTTCGTTCTGACGTGGCTGACAGCACAGGCATTTCTTTAAATTGCAAATGAGATGTTTTTTAAGGCTGCTTGACCCTTATACGGGACCGTAATAGATTTTCCTCTTTTAGCCTGCCTCTTTTTTGTTGGAGGATTATGGGATTTGTAGTTTATAGGCAAAGGAAATAAGCGCCGGCAGTCACTAAACAGCGTTTGGATTCCAATCCGGACGGACTACAACACCCACCAGTCTTCGCTGGACGCGCATGCGCGGAGAAGTATTTTGTGTCACACCTGTTTTCAGGTGAGCCTCGCCCTCCTATGCTACGATTGGCCGAAACACGGAGTAGCGTTCTAGAGCGCGCGACGGTTGGCTGATAGTTTATACTCACCAGAGCTTCGCAAGGCGGACCGTTAGTACTAGCCAATCGTAGCGCGGTTGTCTGAACGCTACTAGCCAATGGCGACACGCCGGGGGGCGGAGCTTGTCCAAATAGCGTTCTAAGAACGCCTGGCGGCTTCGCGTTCTTGAACCTCGGGTTTGCTTTTGAATGGGGGAGACTAGCTGGCGATAGCTCGGTGTTCTAGAACGTTCCGGCAGTTTGGTGCTCTAGAACCACGACCTGCTCTCTAATAGCCAATCCTCGCGCTTAAAGGGGCGGGCCTTGCGCTGAATACGGGTGGGTAAAGTATCCCCGCGGTGCGTGCGGGGGAGCTGTCCGAGCGGAGCGGGTGCTGTTCGGCTCCCTCGCTCACTGTTTCTCCGCTGCGTCGCGATGGAGGAGGAACTGAAATGCCCCGTGTGCGGCTCCCTCTTCACGGACCCCATCATCCTGCCCTGCTCGCACAACGTGTGCGCGGGCTGCGCGCGGAGCATCGCCGTGCAGACCCCAGAGGGCGAGACCCCCCCTCACGCGGCGTCCCACGGGCGCGCGGCGGCCTCGGGAGCCCCGGACTACGACTACTTGGACGTGGACAAGATGAGCACACACAGTGAGACGGACAGCGGCTACGGCTCGTACACGCCGTGCGCCAAGTCGCCGAACGGCGTGCGCGTGTTCCCGCCGCCCGTGCTGCTCGCGGCGCGCCACTGTTCCGTCACGTGCCCGCTGTGCCACCGCAGCGTGTCGTTGGACGAGCGCGGGCTCCGCGCCTTCCCGCGCAACCGCCTCCTTGAGGCCGTGGTGGCGCGCCACCGGCAGGGCCGTGCGCGCGCCGTCAAGTGCCAGCTCTGCGACCGCAACCCGCCCGACGCCACCGTCACGTGCGAGCAGTGCGACGTGTCCTACTGCAACGCGTGCCAGCAGAGGTGCCATCCCGCGCGCGGACCGCTCGCCAAGCACCGGCTCGTGCCGCCCGCGACGCTCGCGCAACAGCCCACCGCCAACAACAACAGTGCGACCAACAACGCCGTCAGTGCTGCTGCTGCTGCGGCTGCCCGCGTGCCCTCGACCTGCGTGGAGCACGAGGCCGAGAACCTCAGCGCGTACTGCGCGAGCTGCAGGACGCCCGTGTGCTACTTGTGCGTGGAGGACGGCAAACACGGCAAACATGACGTGCAGCCCGTCGCGGTCATGTGGAAGCAGCATAAGGTAGGATAGTGGAGAGAATCAGTGCTGGTCATACAGTGCATAGTGTGTATAACGCGCTGTACCAGTACCAGCAGTGTTGAACACAGTGTTTAAGAAGAACCTACAGTGTTAATTCACTCTTAGGGTGTTCACTGAACGGCCTAACAATGTTGAGTTAACATTTACAGTGTTACAGTGTTTAAACACACCACAGTGCTGTTGAATGAACACCTAGACCGTTAAACGAATCATGTAAGATGATTATCCAGCAGTGTAAGGTGCCATTCCATCACTGTAGGTGTTTACTCAACACTGTAAGGTGTTTTCCCAACACTATATTGTGTTATTCCAACACTGTAGGTTTTCCTAAAATACTGTAAGGTGTTTATCCAACACTGGAAGTTGTGCATTTAATGCTGTACGGTGTTCATCCGACACTGTTAGGTGTTTGTACAGCACTGTCATTTCAACATTGTGGGTGTTCATACAACTCTGTAAGGTGTTCATCCAACACTATAATGTGTTTATCCAACACTGTAACGTGTTCACCCAGCACTGTAAGGTGTTCGTGCAACACTGTAGCATGTTCTTCCAGCACTGTACAGTGTTCATCCAGCACTGCAAGGTGTTTATTCAACACTGTAAAGTGTTTATTCAACACTGTAACATGTTCATGCAACACTGTAAGGTGTTTATTCAACACTGTAAGGTGTTCATTGTGCACTGTGAGTTGTTTATCCAACACTGTGAGGTGTTTATCCAGCACCATAAGGTGTTTATCCAGCACTGTAAGGTGTTTATCCAACACTGTAAGGTGTTTATCCAGCACTGTGAGGTGTTATCCAGCACTGTAAGGTGTTTATCCAACACTGTGAGGTGTTATCCAGCACTGTGAGGTGTTTATCCAGCACTGTGAGGTGTTATCCAGCACTGTAAGGTGTTTATGCAACACTGTGAGGTGTTATCCAACACTGTGAGGTGTTTATCGAACACTGTGAGGTGTTTATCCAGCACTGTGAGGTTTTTATCCAGCATTGTAAGGTGTTTATCCAGCACTGTAAGGTTTTTATCCAGCACTGTAAGGTGTTTATCCAGCACTGTAAGGTGTTTATCCAACACTGTGAGGTGTTTATCCAGCACTGTGAGGTGTTTATCCAGCACTGTGAGGTGTTATGCAGCACTGTGAGGTGTTATCCAGCACTGTGAGGTTTTTTCCAGCACTGTGAGGTGTTATCCAGCACTGTAAGGTGTTTATCCAGCACTGTGAGGTGTTATGCAGCACTGTGAGGTGTTATGCAGCACTGTGAGGTGTTATCCAGCACTGTGAGGTGTTATCCAGCACTGTAAGGTGTTTATCCAGCACTGTAAGGTGTTTATCCAACACTGTGAGGTTTTTATCCAGCACGGTAAGGTGTTTATCCAGCACTGTAAGGTGTTTATCCAACATTGTAGGTGTTTCTACAACACTTAGGGGTATTTATACAGCAAGGGAGGTTGTTCATTCAACACTGTGTGGTGTTATTCCAAAACTTAAGGGATGTTTATCCAGCACTATGGGGTGTTTATACAACACAGCAAGGTGCTTATACAAGACTGAAAGGTGTTCATTCAACGCTCTGAGGTGTTTATCTAGCACTGTAGATATTCGTCCAACACTTAAAGGGTGTAGGTGTTCGTCCAACACTGTAAATGTTTATCTGTCACTGTAGATGTTGAGCTAACACTATGAGGTGTCATTTCAACACTGTGAAGTGTTCATCCAACATTTAATGGCAAAGTGTCATTCTAACACTGCATAGTGTTCATACAACACTGTAACACTACAGAGTGTCATTCCAACATTGTAGGTATTCCTCCAACAGTGCAGGTGTTAATCCAATACCGTTAACAGTACATGACTGTTGCCCAAACCCAGATATGCCTAGACCATATGCCTACAGCATCCAGGTTGTAATAAATAATACATAGAAAGTGTATAGAAATATGTATTAACTGAATTAAATCCTGATCTCAGAACTGAACAATGTGTCAAACCTGAACATCAGTGCATCATTATGCCCTAGTGTGCATTCACGTGTACAAACGTGAATATACTGTATTAACATGAATGTATGAACACAAGACAGATTATTAGGCACTCTTTATCTCTCTACACCCATATACTACATGTATCACACATGCCCTTTCAGATGATGAACAGATGATGGGTAAGCTCAGAGCTCCAGCCTCTACTTTGGTCACTGGAGTGTCGGTGGTCCTCTGACTGTAGTGGGCGGCTCTGGTTTAGCGTAGCATCAGGCAGGAGTTCTGCGTCTCTCTCACCGCGCGCCTCTCAGAGCTGCTTTGCGTATGTGGGTTTTACTCCATTGACGCAAACGGTGCCTGCAGCTCCGTGTGTGTAATTTGAATCTGTGGGAGTAGGTCACCGGTTTGTAGGAGGAAGAGGAGTGAGTGTGTGTGAGTCAGCCCGGATCCAGCCTCTCTTCCTCTCTCTCTCTCTCCCGCGCACAGACACTCTAATGGATTTGAACGCAGGCAGCTGAATGCATGATTTTAGCGTGTAAAGCCGTCAAACTGACAAACAAATTTAGAGGCTTTTCTCCCCTGCAGGACAGATTGAGTCTCTAATCACACTTTTTTGCCTGATTGGGTTCAGTTCGGAGCGCGGGGTCGACAAACACAAGTCGTGTTTGTCATTCGTGAGTGCCGAAGGACGTTACGGTAATGAGGGGATTAAAATCTGGGGGGTGGAAATGAAAACAGAATGTAATTGAAAACAGGAAGAGAGTGAAGCTGTTGTGGAACATACTGTAGCTCATCTGTTAATAACGTTGTTTTAAGTGTTGCACCAATACAGATACTGGTATTGACCCAGTACAGGCACTTAAAGGTGCAGTCAGCGATTCTGGAATGCGATTATTGATATTTGAACTCAACAGCAAAACAAGTACACCTCTTCCTTCAGTGCTCACTAAGAAGCTCCGTCCTCCAAATTCATGGATGCGTGCCTTGTTCAGACAGTCTGGGAACGTCCAGTTCGGATTTTCCTGTTCCACCTTAAATGACGGAGCACTTATGTCCTGATCCTTTGTTCAGACATTTTGGGAACGTGTAGTTCGGATTTTCCTGTTTCACCTTAAATGGGGGAGCAGTTATGTCCTGATGCCTTGTTCAGACATTCTGGACCGTCTAGTTCGAATTTTCCTCTTCCACCTTAAGTGGTGCAGCTGTTAAGTTCTGATGCCTTGTTCAGACATTCTGGAAACGTCTAGTTCGGATTTTCCTGTACCACCTTAAATGGGGGAGCAGTTATGTCCTGATGCCTTGTTCAGACATTCTGGACCGTCTAGTTCGAATTTTCCTCTTCCACCTTAAGTGGTGCAGCTGTTAAGTTCTGATGCCTTGTTCAGACATTCTGGAAACGTCTAGTTCGGATTTTCCTGTACCACCTTAAATGGGGGAGCAGTTATGTCCTGATGCCTTGTTCAGACATTCTGGACCGTCTAGTTCGAATTTTCCTGTTCCACCTTAAATGAAGCAGATGCCTTGTTTGGACACTCTGTGCCTACTTTCTGATGCCTTAGCTACTTGCTTCCACCTTAAATGGCGCATCAGTTACATTCTACGAGTGGAACAGGAAAATCCTCACAAGAAGCCGGTGAATAGGAAGCCGACTTAACCCTCGGAAATCTGTCCACCATTTGAACACCACACTGATGTTAACTTTCCCAGTCTTTGTTCTTCCTGTCTCCTCCTCTTTGGCTGTTTTCCGACCAGTTCTCCTTTTTGACACATTGTGGAGTTAGCCCTTGCCCCTGTCCTGTGCATGACCACAAACGCCCCCTGTCGTTGATGGGCTGGAGGAGTGTTGTGATGCCCGACCCGAGCCACTTTATTTATTTCCCATTACAGATCCAAGGTTGTTTACCAGCGCCAGTGTTTTTTCCAGCGCACACAAATGGGCAGCTAGCGGAGAAATGAACTGAATCTGACAATGTTGACAGGGTTAACTCACACAGATCATTGTTTTAGAAGACATGCAGTATATTTACTCTCATCATCAAAGTAATAGCTGCACCCAGAAGGAGGTGTGGGATTGCAG
>CM067481.1:2276085-2291164 GCA_034552555.1 Semaprochilodus insignis
CCTCCATGTCTCACGCACTCTCTCTCTCTCTCTCTCTCTTTCTCTCTCTGCCCCTCTCTCTGTGTGTCTCTCTCTCTCTCTCTTTCTCTCTCTGCCCCTCTCTCTCTGCCCCTCTCTCTCTCTCTTTCTCTCTCTGCCCCTCTCTCTGTGTGTCTCTCTTTCTCTCTTTCACTCTCTGCCCCTCTCTCCATGTCTCACTCACTCTTTCTCTCTCTCCCTCTCTCTTTCTCTCTCTGCCCCTCTCCCTCCCTCTCCCTCTTTTTATTTCTGTATCTCTCTTTTCCAGTCTCTCCATATCTCTCTCTCCATATCTCTCTCTCACTCCCTCCCTATCCCTCTCTTTATCTATATCTCTCTTCCTCTCCATCTCTCTATCTGTGTATGTCTCTCTCCCTCCCTCTTACTCTTTCTCCCTCTCTCCATTTCTCTCATCTGCACCTCTTTCTCTCTCTCTTTCTCTCTCTTTTTTGTCTCTATCTCTCTTCCTCTCGCTATCTCTGTTTCTCTCTCTCTTTCCCTCTTTCTCTTTCTCCCTCTCTCTACTTTTCTCTTAATCTGCACCTCTTTCTCTCCCTCTCTATCTCAGTATCTCTCTGTCTCCTACTCACTGTCTCACTCTCTCTCTCTTTCTCTCCTGTCTCTCTCTCCGCCTCTCTCTCTGTCTCTCTCTCTCTCTCTCTCTCTCTCATCACTCCATTGTTCTATTGAATTAGATAATGGGATAAGGGATAATAGCACTTAGTGTTTTCAGCAGGACGGATGCAGGGAGGATAAAAGAGGACGCCTCATTTCATCACTGCGTTTCAGAGAGCACTCTGATTCAGCTCTACACACACACACACACACACACACACACACACACACACACAGTTACAGTTCAGCATGCTGCTCAGACCTACCTCACTCCTCCATTATTCCCACACCCCTCTAATATCATCACGGCAGCTTCTAAAGGACAATTTCACCAGTCTAACAAGACTTCCGCATAATTAAGTAGTGCATATGGAAACGAAGTAATTCAGAGAGATCTGATATGAAACTGGGTGAGTGACTTTGTTTACATCTCACTGATGAGACGATAAAGGGAATGACGGTCAGTATTCCCGTTATGAAACTGCTTCATTATAACTGTGGTTGATTACGATGAAAACCTGACATTAAATTCTGTCCAGCATCAACCAGAGTAGGTAACAGTCTCCCAGAAGCAGATGCAGCCCCTACCGTGGGTTTGTCTTGTGTCAGTGTAAACATGGTGGAAGCCAGTGACGGCGCTCCGGGGATTTTCAGCCATCTGATCATGCGTTCACCCCGGCAGTGGTGCAGCAAACCAGCCCAAACCAGCCAGGAGCTGCCGATTTCTGGTGACAGGAGGCTGCGCGGATGTTGACGACACAACGTGGGCAACACAATACAATTTAGGCAAAGTTTAGCTTCATGCAAATTAGGAGCAAAGCGATGTTGTGATTACCAATAAGAATCGAGAATTGAGCAGGGTGGTACGTCTCAGCCCACTGTATCCTAGGTGGTTGTGAAGGGGTTTCTAGGCCACTGATGTAGTATCCCAGGTGACTGCAAAATTGCTGCCCAGCCACTGATATAGTATCTCAGGTGGTTGCAAAAGTGTTACTAGGCCACTGATATAGTATCCCAGGTGGTTGTGAAGTTGTTGCTAGGTCACTGAAATGGCTTCCCAGATGAAACGGGGATGTCCATAGATTGAAAATTGATTCCAGTGGTTCCTACTAAGCATAGGGAAACGGCAGGAGTAATCAGAAAGATTGAACACTGTTTTCCTCACACGCTGACAGCACAGACAGCGATGCGCTACACAGGGATTAAATAAAAACAAGCACATGTGATTTCTCTCCAAAAATTTGGGTTAGAAGCGGCAACAAGGTGCCGCCAGCGAGAACCCAGCATAAGGGGGACCAAGTCTAATGTGTGGTGCTATTTAAGGCTCTATATGAGTGCAGAGAAGTGCTTTATTAAAGAAGGTCACCCTCCACCCACTACTTCATAGTGAAGGTGTTCTGATGAAATGTCCTACCGTGGTGCATATTTACAGGTAGCTCCCTCCACAAAACTCTTCCAGCATTAAAGCTACGAAGCTGTTCAGCTTCTTTTTCACCGGCCTTTAGTTGAAATTTTCATGTTCCACCTTAAACGATGCAGCAGTTATATATGCAGTTACAACACCTCAGGTGTCAGAATGTAACTACTGCATCTTTTAAGGTGGGACGGTAACATATGAAGAAGAAGTGGGCGAATAGGAAGCTGGCTTCAGCCTTGTATTAATAGAATCGTGGGCTAGAGGTTAGGGAACCAACCTTGTGACCGGAGGGTAAACCGACAGGACACGACTGAGCAAGGCACCTAACCCCCACCTGCTCCCCGGGCACCCACTGCTCCGGGCAAGTGTGCTCGCTGCCCCCTTGTGTGTACGTCTTCGCTTGGGTGTGTAAGTGGGATGGATGAACGGGCTAAATGCAGAGGAGAAATTCCTGTGTGCAAGCAAAAATGGTAAATGGTTCTGACTTTTAAAAACTTCAGGTTGGATAGTTTGATAGCATAAATGACCCTATTAGGAAAATGTTTCCAGCATGAAAAGAATTATTAGGATGTTTTGGTAGTCTAAAGCAGCTTATCAGGGGTAGCAGTGATGTTAGTCTGAACTGAATTAACATTAAAAACTAGGGATGCACCGATCCAGCTTTTCCAGTTCCGATACCAGCACCGATACATAAACTTTGCATATCTGACGATACCTGTTATCGATCCGATACCATTTTTGAATGAATAAACCGTATACTTCACCATGTTGGAGCGACGTAAACACTGCTTTACTAAGCTCACTCATACCGCTCACTCTCTGGCTCACTCCATGTTGTCTCACTCCACGCCAGCTTTTCCACCTGGCAGTCTTTGTTTGTTCCCCGTTTGTAAGTTTCTCCTCTGCACATTGACAGTCCACTCTGCTGGGGAACTGTTAGCTCACCTCGTAGCTGCTGGTCTGTGATCACAGTGACCACGGTTCAAGCCTCACTGAGGTGCGACAGTTCATCTACAGGCACCCGTCAAACATGCTATTGATGGGCTAGCACACGTTGCAAACGAAAAAAAAATTTGAGTGGGGATCGGCCCCATGGATCGGCCTAATTATCCAATACCTGATCCAGCTAACTTAATTAATATCGGAACTGATATCCGATCCTAATATCAGATTGCTGCATCCCTATTGAAAACACAATAAAAGGTTTGAACGCTCTCATGTTTCAGTCATTCGAACCTCTCATAGCCATGTGGTGCAAGCTTTAATGTTAACGCACATTTAATATGGTTATCATATGAAGGTTTTGTCTGTTATTACAGTATACCGATGTTTATGCAAGCAAACTGTGCTGCCAATTTTATTGGGGGCTTTCAGTTTAAAACTAAATTAAATTATTTCAGTTTTTGTACCTGTACTCTTTCAGCACTTTTAAACAGTCATCAATGCCATAATCACCATAATTTCAAGTTTTCATCTTTAATATGAAGGCATACTCAAACATTCAGCTTCCTAATTCCGGCGTACTTCCGAAATTATTTCCAAAGCCAGTCACAGTTTATTCTGACAGTGTTCCTCTTTCACTCCTATCTCCATATTCCTGCATTACTCCTCTCGCCGAGCTGTTTTCAAACACCAAGGGCATAATATGATCGGGTGTGCCAAATGTGCCAGGCAGTTTTCCATATGTGGCTGAATTAGCAGGATGCCAGCCAGCTCCCTGGCTCTTGGATGCAGGCTCTGGAGTCAATCCGTCTATTGTTTTCATGCAGAGAAATGAAAGCTTAATAACAAACAATGCTGCAAAAATGATGAAATCGTCATAAGCCTGTTCAGTGTGTGGAATATTTCTCAATATTTCTGTTGTTGGAATATTTGTGTTATATAATTCAGAATATCTGGCTTTTTTCTGAAGTATTGTTCATTTTGAAACAATCAAAATTGCCCTGAAACACACAAAATGATATGCAAGTATATCAAGAACCTGACAGTGTTTTGGATTTGCTGCATACAAGACTTAACAAGCTAACAAAACAGTTAGCGTGACTAGTTAATAGCACACGTGCGTTAGCGGTCAAGTGTCTCCAACTAAATGGCTTTTCTGAGGAGAAATCAATAATCTGCTGCCTCAGAAGGGCGTATCTGGCCAACAAGCAAGGTCGAATGGATCATCTCCGTCTTCAGAAAAGGTCACGGAGATGGTAATTCGTGAACGCTAGCAGATCATGGATGGCATGATCTTTGCTGACTACTTCACGTTTAGCAGTGGTAGCTATTTATCTGAAGGCAGTTCAGCCTGACAAATGCAAAAGAGGGCCAGGCCAGAGGGGCGGAGTGACCAACCTCCTGCACCGCTGACCCTGGAATTGTCCTAGTGTCCCACTCCTACTGGGAGGAGTGAGCCATGAGGAGGGGGACCCGTCGCACTCTTGTTAGCGGACTGGACAGCTTGTCGAGGCAGATGGCACATTAATGGAGCGAGGAGGTGTGGGCTTGGTATCTGTGTGCGTGTGTCTTGAGAGTGTGTGTGGAGTGTTGTGAGCTGGTTTGTTTAAGACCCTGCTGATCGTCAGGCGGTCGTCAGGAAGGCCCAGAGGAAGATGAGCAGGTGGAAGAAAAGTATGTGTGTGTGTGTGTGTGTGTGTGTGCGTGGTAATGTGTGTGCAAGGATCAAGACCAAGGTCTCTCAGGGCTGAGCAATCATCATCTACCATCACTAATCAGCATACGAGCCCACAGGCCCTTAGCAGTGTCGGCTAAACATCCAAACCCTCCAGAGTCTAACCATGGCAGACAGCAGCCGTCTTCCAGCCTGAATTTGGTCGGTGCTTCTGTCCTACAATGTACTGCCATGTAATAGATAACGGTAGTGTCTGAAAGCAAGCAAGCCTGTTCGAGGTTATGATTTGAGGTTATGATTTGAGGTGGTTTGAGGTAGGCGTTGCACAGCCTTCAGGTTCGACAGTTATGTGATGACCGACTAATCTTTGCTGACGACATCATGAATGAAACCATAGGGGATATGGATTAGGTGCATCTAGGCCTGCAAGATTAATATGTTCAAGTTGCAAGAGCTGCTATCAGGAATGCACCGAATGTTTGGCAACTGAAATTATTCGGCCAAAAATGGCAAAAAAAACCCTTTCGGTGTTTAACTGAATAAGTTAAAAGACCGAATAATTCATCCCAAACATGATGCTGTTAATGACGCTGTTACCGTTTTCTAGTTCCTGAATGTAGATGGGAACCAGAGCGGAACTTTTACGTAGCTACAGGGCAAGTGCCAGTGCTCTAGGCTTATACCCACTTATACCCAAGGTCTTATTTCTCCACTGAGAGTCACAGAGGAGCACGCACAAGTCTCCCAGCTCTTGTTCAGTTTCAAGCATTCGAGCCAAACGGAACTCAGGACAGAGTAAAGAACAGAAGAGAGCTGCTACAAGCGAGGCAGACAGACAGCAGCTTCTCAGTGTGCGAGCACACATGCATACACACACATACACACACTTACTCTCGTACTCATACTCATGCCCGGATCCTCCTTAAAGAAACACAAACCCTAATTTCACAACAACGCAATAAAACCGCGGTCAGCGTGGAGTGAAACGCTCTCTGTGAATGCAGCAGACATGACGGTTGGGATGGATTTTTTTACAATTTGCTTTGTTGGTATGTCTGCTAAGACAACATGTCTGGGATTAAAAATGTTCAGTGTTGAATAAATATGTTCAAGTAATAGCAGTTAAGTTTTTCTTTGAAAACCAAGACACAAAAACATATGTGGCCTATTTAATGTATAAAATGGTGGAAAAAAAAGGCAAAATGAATGAAAGTGAACGGTGAAAAAATTTATTCCGTATTCGGCCTTCAGCCAAATGTTTCATTTCCTATTAATCACAGGCTGTTTTATCAAACCCGTATTTTAGGTGGGGAACATTAACAATACCAAAGCTGGTAAACTGCCTGTAGATGAGTTAGACCAATCGGAGGCAGCCAAAGAACTATATGCTGTGACATCACAGCCACAGCTAACTGAGAAAGGGGATGGTCTGGCCTTAATGAGTCCCCATACTGAGCTAATAACAGGCCTGGACTTCAGTTCCCAGAAAATAATTGCAATTTGAATCACAGTCGCAATACAGACCCGAAAAATCGCATTTAGATATTCTTCCCAAATCGTTCAGCCCTAGGTGCACCCTAGGCAGCCTTGCCGAGACAGTTGCCTGGTCCGGAGAGCCACAGCAATTTAGAGTACTGGGGTGTTATGCTCCCTCTCCAACCACACATGACTTTTTATTGAAGTCTTCAGGAAAGAGTCGCGCTGTTGTGTTGGTAACATCCTTTGCAAGCGAAGTATGGCTCTGAGAAGAGGCTGAAAGCAATTTGAGTAGTTGGAATAAGTGGAGAGGGGTCGCATCGTAGGTCTCTGGGAAGTGGGGTGGTCTTATCAAGGTACTGCAGGCCATATCGGTTGTGTGAATACTACCATAGCACACTGCTGGTGGATAGAAGAAGGCACGCATCTGCGACATGAAGGATCTGGGAGATCTACACGCGGAGTGACCCAACAACCGCAATTGCGGACACTCAGCAAGAAGTAATGCCCTCGATGACTGCCCTTAACACCAAGTCAACGTTGCCAGAGACTGCAATGGTGTCGTGCCAGACTGCCATGAAATGATTCCGAGTGGGTCATCTTTAGTGACGAGTCCCACTTTTGTCTTGGTGGAGACGACCAGTGAATCTGTGTGTGGAGGCACCGTGGTCAGCACCATCACCAGACCTATCCCTGATTGAAATGTGTGGGATGCTATTGGACACGCTATCAACACTCCACCTCTACTGCAAAATCTACAGGAACTGTGTGGGAATATTCAAGCTGTATGGGATGGATTATCACAGGACACCATTAGGAACCTCTACAACTCCATGCCGAGACGTCTGGCGTGTTGGTTTAGCCATACTGAGAGACACTACTTCTGTATGTGTAGCTCAATAAATATTACCCATATCAGTCTAAATGTATCATCATTTATTGATCCTGGTGACCTTTATCTTCCTTCCCAATAGCACTGCAATCCCACACCTCCTTCTGGGAGCAGCTGTTCCTTTGATGATGACTGTATGAACAATAGCTTCATTATGTTGGGTCTTCATTGTTAATCAAATGGGAAAACGTTGTACGTGCTGTCATGGTCTAACTCCACAGTCCCTTAAAATGTAATACTCCAGTGTTAGCATCTAGCATCACAATGTTCCGAAACAGGTCTTAGCAGGCTGAATCTGAGGGGAAGAGAATATTCCAGACATGCCAACAAACAGATGTAGCTCAACAGCACGGCGCTTGGGATTGGCTGGACTGGCAAGCATGGGGATTTTTTGCTTGGCTCTGAGGAATGCAGTGCTTTGTCTCTTGGAGCTTTATGCTGTGCTAGCCTGTTCTCGGGCCTCTCCTGACTTGAGGCGTGCCTGGCTAGGCTTCATATCGGCTGGCATGCTGTCGTTCATTACAGAGGCTGTTACCCTCCCCCATCCTGCATATTAGTCATCTTACGGTGGAACATGTCAGGAAGGCTATTTGGAATAAACTGGAAGGATCTTCCTGCATTCAGCCAGTGACACGATAATGAGATGTTTTATGGCATGTGTTGTACATTTAGCACACGATTATCATTAACCAGTGCCTGCATATGTGTGTGTCTGTGTGTTATCTGCAGTGCCAGTTGTCCCAGGCTTTGAACAGAGTGTCTGATAAAGCAAAGGATGCCAAGGAGTTCCTGGTGCAGCTAAAGAACCTGCTACAGCAGATACAGGTAGGTTTTGGATTTGTATACATGACTGAGACTACATTCAAGCTCAGTTCTCAGTTACAGTTTTGTGTCCAGTACTGTTCTCTCTACCTTGATGGTTCACATTTGTGTTTGTAAGTGATGCACATGTGTCACTGGTGACCAAAGGTTCCCTTAAGTAACAGTACGGCTAACCAGTCAGCTCTCAGTAGCAGTAATGCTAACCAATCAGCTCTCAGTAGCAGTAATGCTAACCAATCAGCTCTCAGTAGCAGCAATGCCAACCAGTCAGGGCTTACTAGCATTGATGTCAACCAATCAGCTCTTAGTAGCAGTAATGCTAACCCATCAACACTCAGTTATAGTAAAGCCAGCCAATTGCTAAGAGTAATGCCAACCAATCAGCACTCAGTAGCAGTAATGCCAACCAGTCAACACTCAGTAGCAGTAATGCCAGCCAATCAGCTCTCAGTAGCTGTAATGCCAACCAGTCAGCTCTTAGTACCAGTAATGCCAACCAGTCAGCTCTCAGTAGCAGTAATGCTAACCAATCAGCTCTCAGTAGCAGTAATGCCAACCAATCAGCACTCAGTAGCTGTAATGCCAACCAATCAGCATTCAGTATATGTAATACCAACCAGTCAGCTCCGAGTAGCAGGAATGCCAACCAGTCAGCACTCAGTAGCAGTAATGCCAACCAGTCAGCACTCAGTAGCAGTAATGCCAACCAGTCAGCTCTGAGTAGCAGTAATGCCAGCTAATCAGCATTCAGTATATGTAATGCTAACCAATCAGCTCTCAGTAACAGTAATGCTAACCAGTCAGCACTCAGTAGCAGTAATTCTAGGCACCTACAGCCCTAAATGTTTTCACCTCAGAAAAGCAAACTAGATACTGTTAAGATTCTTTATTATATTATCCATAGAATACGTTCTTACATATTCCAAAACTTACGTATCGGTATAAACACGTTTCAGTGTTGGTTTTTATCTGTTTAGTTCTATTAGCTCCCCCATTCACTGAAGACTCTCTTTCAGCACCCTCTGGTGTTTTTGCAGCCGTGTTGCTGATATAATGAACAGTGGAGGAATACTAACAAACATTCCAATTCAAAAACACAAACATTTCAACATTTCATGTACATAAGGAAAACGTCTGCCTGTCTAGCCACCACCCAGTGGCTTCTTGTAGTGTAAACATCCCCAGTCCCAGTGATGTACCGCATACCAAACACGCCATGATCACAGAAAGGGTCATCTGACGGTTGGCTGTGCACATGTGAGCAGAATATCTGAGCAGGTTCGCTGGAGCAGCTGGACGAGAACATTCACCAGACGCAGTTAGGAGCGTTTGTTCTGTGTGCAGATCAATAAGAGTTTAGTGTGGATGTGGGTCAGTGATGAGTTTGCAGCGATGGCGGTCCCGTGAGCTGTTTTATGCGGAGCTGGAGACAGAGCTGGATTATACGGGTCAGGATTATTTTTAGTCCAACCGAGTGTTTAAAGCCCCTTCGTATTGCCCAGCAGGCACGGAGAGAGGGACATGAGTGCGTGTGCAGCCATTCCAGCCTGCTCTTGCTGAGTGCCACTGTGACCAGCATTATGGTGCAATCTACTGAGACTCTCTCTCTCTCTCCATCTCCCTCTCTCTCCCTCTCTCTCCCTCTCTTTCCCTCTCTCTCTCCCTCTCTCTCTCTCTGTGGAACTGTCATATCCAATGAGCCTTTACAGTATGTCAAGTAAGATCAGTGTCTATCTACTAGACTAGCTATAAGAGCTCACTTAAAGTGATAGTTCTATCTATCTATCTATCTATCTATCTATCTATCTATCTATCTATCTATCTATCTATCTATCTATCACTTCCACTCCTGTGTGCCTAAATATCTCCTCCTCCTCTCCCACCATTCCAACCCACCTTCCTCACTCCTGCAGTGATTCAGCGAGCTGTGCGTCAGTGTCGGCTCTGTGTCTGTGAGCTGTAGGCCGAGGTGTGCTGCTCTAAACCCGGGTATATCCACACTGAGTCTTTATGAATGATCGGCTGCGTTCCAGTCCTCCTACGTTCTGACCACTGTGCGCACTCACCCACAGATCTGAACGGTGGGCCAACAGGGAGAGAGTGGGAGAGCGGAAGCATGCGGGAAGGTGGAAGCAGGGAGCCCGGCTGCCTCCTGATAAAGCGGGATGCAGTCTCTAAGTGTGGTTAAGCCCTTTCAGGCTTTCTGATCGAGTTGTTTAGGTTTCAAGTTATGCCCAAATTACATACATACAGCCACCTTACATACATGACACAGACTCTCCCGTTCTACCACATCCGGGAATCGCAAAGATGTTCTAGTAGCCAATGAAAGATGGTAAACTGCTGTGGGGCTCAAGTAATTAGTGATGTTTGACAAAGTACACAGAGAAAACATTCCCCACAGAGGTGTCACTGGTGAACAAACGTTCCCTTCGCTAACAATAAGGCTAACCAGTCAGCTCACACTAGCCGTAATGCCAGGAAATTAACACTCAATAGCATTCATACCAGCCAATCAGCACTTAGTAGCAGTAATGCCAGCCAGTCAGAACTCAGTAGCAGCAATTCCAAATCCAACCCAGTCAGCTCTCAGTATCAGTAATACCGACCAATCAGCACTCAGTAGCAGTAATACCAACCAATCAGTGCTTAGTAGCAGTAATGCAACCAAAACATTCCCTACACCATTACACCACCACTACTAACCTGGACTTCTAGCCATGATGGGTCCATGGATTCTGACCCTAACGTCTTCTGCTCTTGTAGCTCATCCACCCCAAGGTCCGCCGTGTTGTGCATTCCGAGATGCTTTTCTGCTCATCATAGTCGTACTGGGCAGTCGTTAGAGTAACCGTAGTCTTTCGACCAGTTTGAACCAGTCTGGCCATTCTCCACTGACCTCTGTCATTAACAAGGCGTTTCTGCCTGCAGACGTGCTGTGCATTGGAGCACTTCATTCTGAGTAACTGACTGTTGAGATGTATGTGTGTACGATAATAATAATAAAAATAATTAATAATAAATAATAATAATGTATCTCACACACACACACACACGCACACACACAGACACACACACACATATATATATCCTCCTTTATTTAATTAAACCGTTTGTGTATTTGTGGTGTGTGTAACAGGAAAATGGAGTGGAGTTCGAGGCGTGTCTGGTGGCTCAGTGTGACGCCTTGATTGAAGCTCTCACACGGCAGAAAGCCAAGCTACTCACCAAGGTCACTAAAGAGAAAGAGAGCAAACTGAAGGTGGGTTAGTGCGCGTGCACACACACACACACACACACACACACACACACGCACACACACACACACACAAACACACACACATGCTCAGAGCTCACTGTCAGACTGATTCTTAATCTCTTGTGACAAGAATCCATGAACCAAGACATGACCTCAGCAACAACAGACTGTCTCACAGCGCTGCAAACGGTTGACGAGTGGCAACAGCCATGATACGTTTTAAAGAGGCAGCTTGACCACTGACATGAGAACAGTTTAATCTAAAAGCTAATGCAGAACGGTAATCCATGCCTATTCATTATTATTCCTTTAAAATTGTGGTTCTGAACTGTTCTAGTGTTGTAGGAATTGTGGTCCTGGAACAGGATCTAAACTGTGCTAATCTGGTATAAATTGTGGTCCTGTAACAGGTTCTGAATTGTTCTAGTCTCGTATGAATTGTGGTCCTGGAACAGGTTCTGAACCGTGCTAATCTGGTATGAATTGTGGTCCTGTAACAGGTTCTGAACCGTGCCAATCTGGTATGAATTGTGGTCCTGTAACAGGTCCTGAACTGTGCTAATCTGGTATGTATTGTGGTCCTGTAACAGGTTCTGAACTGTTCTAGTCTCGTATGAATTGTGGTCCTGGAACAGGTTCTAAACTGTGCTAATCTGGTATGAATTGTGGTCCTGGAACAGGTCCTGAACTGTGCTAATCTGGTATGTATTGTGGTCCTGGAACAGGTTCTGAACTGTGCTAATCTGGTATAAATTGTGGTCCTGTAACAGGTTCTGAACTGTGCTAATCTGGTATAAATTGTGGTCCTGTAACAGGTATTGAACTGTGCTAATCTGGTATGAATTGTGGTCCTGTAACAGGTATTGAACTGTGCTAATCTGGTATAAATTGTGGTCTTGTAACAGGTTCTGAACTGTGCTAATCTGGTATAAACTGTGGTCCTGTAACAGGTATTGAACTGTGCTAATCTGGTATGAATTGTAGTTCTGTAGTTAGCAGTAAATCCTGCTAGTCTTGGAGCTGCTTGTGGACTGGTTTGTCTGGTCTGGTCAGTGATTCTGTAGCTAGCTGTGAATCAGTCCAGTCGGGTATTGATTGATTGTGAATTATGCTAGCCTGTAATCAGTCCTGTAATTGATTGTGAACCATGCCAGACTTGGTAGCCAGCTGTGAACCATGAATCATACTGGAATGGATGTAAAGCCTGAAACTGGTTGTGAATTGTGCTAGTCTGGTATCGGTTGTGGTCCTGTACCTGGTTGCTAGCCTGTTATCATTTCTGACCCAGTGAACTGGGCTTGTCTGGTATTAACGTAAATCCTGAAATTGTGAATTATGAACGGTTAGTCTGGTGTTCGTTTTGGCCCAGTAGACCATACTACCTTAGCACAGGCGCAAGCCCAGTAGTGTTGTATGCCCAGTATGGTTGTAAATCGCACTACTGGTGCATCAATTGTGATCCTGTAGCTGGTTGTGAATTAGAATGCCAGTTTGGTTTTCCGGATACCGTGCCGAACGGTTCTAGTTTGGTATGTATTATGGACCTGTAGACGGTTGTGACCTGCGCTTGTCTGGTATCAGGTATGGTCCTGTATCCAGTGTCAGTCATGCTTTCTGCTTTGAGTCCTCCGCTGTGGGACGATTAAACTGTCACTGGGTCACACAGCTACCCAATCTCAATGCACAGATGAAATAGAAAGAGGTAAAGAAAGGAAGGGAAAGGGAATGAGAACACAGAGAAAGAGGAGAAAAAGGGAAAATAATGCTTTTTTTTTCATATGCCAAAGACAGTGTTACCATCAGATTACAGAGGGCAAATTGAGTTTTTGTGGTCTCCATATGGCTGCTGCCGAGCTTTATTTCATTTCATCCACCTCACAATATGTCAAGAATAAATCTTTTCAGCAGGCAGATTATTATCTGAGCGTCTCATAATGAAATCCTCAGCCCCCGTGACAAGTTCGTTCTCTCCTGCCCCCCGCGAGTGCCTCAGTGCATTTAGGAGCCTGTTCTCAGCGCTACCCAGAGTGCTACTGTTATTTAGTCTTTTGCTGTGTTAGCAGCCGGCGGCGCTTCTCTCAGACTGAAGTCTCCTATCGCTGTGCTTTCCGCAGACCCCGCTGGATTTCATGTGGCTCTGAAGTGTTGATCTGGGACCAGCCTGTGCTGTCCAGAGTAGATCCTGAATGGAAATGTTTAACAAGGAAATGCTAACACTGTGAATTAAAGGCTAGTGCTGGTAGGCTAATCGGCTAGTTAGCTTTCCTTCACCAAGTTTCCACAATCACTGGTTAGCATTATTTGATACTGATACCATTTTTCTAATTTCCTAAAGGTCTATGTGTTGGCTAATACCAAGCAATATTAACATAATCTTGTAATATATAACATTAATTAAGCCGGACATTTAAAGGCATTAACAGGTTTTCTGTTTTGACCTTTTGGACCATCCGTAGTTTCGTGAAGTACAGATGCACCATTAAATGAGTCCCCTTTGACTGAAATGTACCTAGCATGTAACACCTCCACAAACACGAATTACAGCTGTGATTGGATTTGGCATGGACTGGATAAGTTTCTGGTTGTGGGCCACATCAGTGTTCGGACACTCTTGCATCAAAGAACTCCACAGTTGGGCCAGATTTGGCGGATGGCTTCCGGAGAATTTCCTGTAGACTGGGATTTGTGCCACTGCTGGTAGACCCGTGTGACCGTACGCTTCCATACACCTGCAGATTCAGCTACTTCCTTCACACTATGGTCTTTGACACGCCCAAATGCAGTCACTCCTTTTAGCCAATCATTAACATCTGCTCTGGAGCCATTTTCCACACATGGAACGAGACATTCCCTGCACTGTAGCACCTCTTCCCAATCTATGGATCCCGTCACTCACACCCCACAGGTATTTATAGCTCCGTCATTCTCGTGCAGCGCCATCTGCAGGAACATGAAGTTACTACCACCTTAAACACACAAGGTGACCAATTTTTTGTCCGGTGAACTTGTGTAAATATACTGGTATACCAAGATATATGGCACATATTGACCATAAAACATGTAAACATTTACAACATGTTGGCTTTAAGGTCAAAACCGAGCAAATAGGACATAGGACAAAGCCTAACCTAGCTGGCTTACAGGCCCAGATTATTATAGAGTGAGACTAAATATTTTATGTTGGTACATGATTTATCACCTCACTCATTTGGTCAGAAAATGGGCGCATTCATACATTCAGTATTACTATAATCGCTTATAACTGATTCTGGTTGGATGTAGTTGAATTGGCCACCTGCAGACTGGTGCTTCTTGATGCGTCCATCCATTTTAACACCTCTAATCTAAGGCAGATGCGTCTTGCTTCAGTCTCCGCTCAGATTAATGCGTTCCCTGTTCATTTCCTGCCGTTCACCTGATTGTCGTCATCTGATTATTATCAAGCCCTTCATTCCGCAGATTGGGGGGAGCGGTAAACGACGCTAAGGGACCGCTTCTTTCTCGTGGTTGATGGGTTTGAAGTGGCGCTTTCGCGTGTGTGCTGACAGAGAGAGTCATTTTCTACTCTAATTCATTCCTTCCGAGCCAGTAGGCAGTCTGCAGAGCTTTGACCGTGCCCTCTTTCGCCACACTACACAGGGCTTGGGGGAAGGGTGGTGGAGATAGTGAGAGGGAGAGAGGGAGAGAGAGAGAGGGATACAGGCATGGATGGAGGGAGGGAGGTGAGAGTAAAGAGAGGAGGCACTTGTGCTGGTGGTCTTTCCTAGACTGAACAAAGCCATATGGTGGTATATGTAGTGAACTCAGGGATTTAAGCCTTGTATTTAGACCACATAGGTATCAGATCTCCTCTCACTAACAGTGCAGTGACTGGCATGTGAAGTCATATTATTATTATATATATATATTATATCTCATCAAAAGAACAGCTGCACCCAGAAGGAGGTGTGGGATTGCAGTGCT
>CM067481.1:2291564-2306866 GCA_034552555.1 Semaprochilodus insignis
CAGTGTAAAAGCTCTAGTTCTCCTTTCAGTTTAATGAATATTCATGATGGACAGACCAATAGAATCGCTCCGAACCTGCTTAGAAATAAACCTTGTTCTATCAGCCTCCACTGCAGGTTAAGAAATCTGGTTCATCCTCCTGTAAAGCTCCATTTTGGGGGTGTTTAAGTGCAGTTTTATAGTTTGATGTCTTCACTTTTATCCTAAAGTAAAGTATTAAGATAAACATTAGGAGAACCTTCCATGAGTAGCCGTGTCCTTTTGACTGGTACTGTATGGAATTGCCCAATCGATCCACGATTCGGATGAAGTTCTTGGTTGTGAAAGCAAACCAGCGATAATAAACCCCTCCTGCAAATGAGCCCAGAATCGGTCCTGGTATTCAAGTATTCAGGACAAGGGTAAAAACAGCCTTGAACTGCTCCTGTCTCAACTTCTTGCATACATCAGTTTCAGTATGAAGGTATCCTTACAAAAGGCAAGCAATGAAGCTGATAGGACAAAACATCAAATGTCGATATATTTGGACTGCTTTTGTGTAAATTCACCTCAAACCAGTATCCCAGCTGTTTCCGAATTGGGATTGTATCCCACAGTGGTCCTACGGTCGTAAGGGGGAGCTGTGGGCTGGAGGTTAGGGAATGCCGGTTTGATTCCTCGAACCAACAGTAATAGCTGAAGTGCCACCTAACCCCCAATTACTCCCTGGGCACCGTGGATAGAGCTGCCCACCTCTCTGGGCAAGTGTGCTCACCGCCCCCTAGTGTGTGTGTTCACTAGTGTGTGTGTGTATGTGGGTATTTCACTTCACGGATGGGTTAAACGCGGAAGGCAACTTCCTCTGTGTGCAAAACACAAATGGCACAAAATGGCCCTAAACTCTGTACTCAGAGAATGAGCTGTTCAAATCAATGTCTAGCACATGGGAAAGGATAAACCACCATTTCCCCACTTTGTATTCCTTTTGTAGCAAATCCCATTCCATCCTCTTATAAATAATTCCTTTCCTTTAACATGTACAAAGAGAACCAACGACAACAATAACAGCAGTGGCATTCTGTTTATGCGTGTTAGCTTGTGCAGGCAGATAGTTTGGCTGTGTTTTGAACTAGCCAGCATTCATTTCACTCCAGCGAGCATTTGGCAGGTGGATAATTGGATAATTAATACAGGGAAAATAGGCTAATTAATGCGGAATCGGATGGCTGGGAGAGTATCTAAGAAAACCAAAACATTTCCATTAGTAATGGATGACTCTGTCTAAACTGATAACTGAATAATTAGCGGATCAGAAGTGTTTTGAGCAATGATGTATGTGGAAGATGCTGTGTATTACAAGCCATGTATGTTTGTAAACTGCAGTGACCTGGAAAAAAATAATTAAAATTACTTAAAAAAAAAAAAATAACTGGCAACAATTGTGTTTATTAGCATAACACAAAAAGATTTGAATACATGCAGCAATAGTACGTGTAACATTATACAGTAAAATTACAAAACGATGAAATATTCTGGGAAAGAAATGACTAGATGTCCGTGAACATGTGTCTGTTGTTGACTTATTCCAGGGAATTCCACTATCTCTGCATAATTCAGCCACTGAGATGTAAACAAACTCATTCAAATGGTTCATTTTATGAAACTCATATACCTTCACATGAATTAAAACCAGGGGATCTGATGTGTACAGCACCAGAAGAGATAACAGACAAGTTCTTAAGTGAAGAACGCAAAATTATTATAATTATAATTATATAATTATAATTATAAAACAGAAGATCTGAATACACATATTTTATTTGGGTACTATTTTGCCTCACAGCGCTCCGCACTCTTATTATGCATGTGAAGATGAAACGATACACCTTGTCCAGTGACATTAAAGCAATTTATGTGTGGTTAGCGTGTGGTCAACGTGAAATGCTCATCATAATTAATCAGGCTGATGTGCAGGGTCATTGGTAAATGACTTTTATTAACTGGAACTGAAAAGTTGTCAGCCATCCAAGGAGCCTGACAGGAGCGTTTCTCAGAGGTTTCCTAATGTTCTAGTGCTCACCGAATGTGATTCACCCCTTTCAAAGCTATCCTGAAATACGACAGATGTTTTCATTTAGAGGAAACAGCAAAGAGTGCAGTACGGGGTTCCTCAGGGGTCAGATCTGAGGCCTATGCAATTGTGTGTGTTTCATCTTGCCCTTCATCATCCCATTCCTCCGGCTTTAAAGTGTGAATGTATTTCTGTCCTGTACATGGTTTATTATGATGGTGGAGTCACTGATGTCTGAGTTTTAACCCTTAAACGCCTGGGCGTTTCACTAATCACCGCAAGCTGCCGTTCAAACTGGTGTCAAACTGTCGATACATTTTAATGACAATAAGAAAACAATACTGTTTGTAAACTACAGTGCTGTGCAAAAGTCAGAGACCGTCTTTCAGTTACTGAATGTAATCAGGCGCGCATGACTCATTTTTCAGTATCAGGAAGCAGTAAACATGTATTTAACATAGAATTACACAGAAGCCTCAAGAACTAAATGTAATGTCAAGCTTTCAGTAGTATGTCCATTCTTCACTTCATTACAGCTTCCATTGGGAAAAGATGAATCACTCATTTAACTCGTTTAACACCAGCTGTGAAACACCAGCTCCTAACCAATACAAGACCTACATGCCACCAAAAAATTTCAAATACAACAAGCAAGATAATTATCTTTAGTCTATTTAGTCTATTAATAGTCTAATTATCTTTAGTCTATTTAAATAATATTTAAATAGACTAAAACAGACAGACATTTCACAGAAGTCATCAGGCCTTAGGGTTATATATATAAACCTTATCCTATATGTGAAACATGGTCATATGTGTGATATAGGTGGTATATATATATATAGACACACCATCGTACTACCATCACCATGTTTCACATATAGGATAAGGTTTTTATGCTGAAATGTTACTTAAATGTTACTTAAACTTACACATAAACACATATTATATGTTAGAATTGTCTATAATTTCATAATATTATTTTATATAATGCTACTTTTAAGTTACTTATAAGTTGTTACTGCAAACATGTATGTTCATGAGCTCCTTCTGGTGTAGATTCATGGTGACCTCATAGTGTGTTAATAGCGCTTCCTTCTGGACAGACTTCCAAAGGCATTTCACTGTGCTTTAAATATTAGAAATGTGATATTTTCCATAGCTTTACCAGAATCACTGTGGAATTACATTATAGATGCCTTCATTTCAGTTACTAGTAGCCACCATGACACTAAAGCTGTACAGAAAGTATTTCAATATTCACTCAAATTTTACTCAGACAGAAAATCACATGCAGCAGAGACAGCGTGTTTATTTATAAGCTGTTTCACTGGAAATTAGTCCTCACTAGTTCTCTGTCCATTGCACAACACACCGTTTATGATGATCACCTTTTTACACATCACCTTTGGGTTGGTTATCAATTATGAACAATATCCAATTTCAGATGGGTTAAAGAGTTTTCTGTTCTATACCAGCAACCATTAATTTAATAATCATGTAATATAATAACATTTAATAACATATACTTTCTTTTTGGCATAAACATATTTGTAATGCTAAACCTTTTTCTTTGTAAAAACTTTTATAAAAGCAACAGAAGACTTGAGATCATGGGATCATGCTCACAGCCGTGATGTCATTCACAATAACACCTGATATTGTTCTTTTGCTGTAGGTGTGACTGTAGGTGTTCCTGATTGAGGCTCTTTGCTCAGCTGTGATCAGTGAATATGAATGTTTAATAACCGCGTCCTCCTCTCTGTTTGTAGACGGTGAGAGATCAGATCACCCACTGCACAATGAAGCTCAGACAGACCACGGGCATGATGGAGTACTGCCTGGAGGTCATCAAGGAGAACGACCCCAGCGGATTCTTACTGGTAATGAGGGACCAGGGCATGGGGGAGGAGTAGACAGAGCAGCTGGACAACTGTAATATAAGTGTCAGGCTCATTTGTGTACAGTGAATCACAGACAGTTTTGGCTGAACATACAGTATATGGCATATTTAGCTCATTGATGTCAACATGTTACTTACACAGTGGTGCTTGAACATTTATGAACCCTTTAGAATTCTGCATTTCTGCATAAATATGATGGATATCATCAATACGAAGCAATAACTGCAGTTAAACACTCCCGGTAACTGTTGATCAGTCCTGCACATCGGCACACAGGAATTTTAGCCCATGCCTCCAAACAGAACAGCTTCAGCTCTGGGAGGATGGTGGGTTTCCTCACATGAACTGCTCCACAGGTTCTTCCACAGCATTTCTGTGGGATCAGGACTTTGACTTGGCCGTTCCAACACAAAGACAACTTTACTCTTCTTCGTTGGTTCTGAGGTAGAACCACTTGTGTGCTTTGGGTCGTTGCCTTGCTGCATGGCCAACCATCTCCTGAGATTCAGTTCACGGACAGATGTGTGATAAAGTGGATGTTAAAGGCCTGGGTTTAATTCTTGACTGGGGCGTCCGGGTTCCTGTTCCCCCCCTGTTTGTGTGGGTTTCCTCCCCCAGTCCAAACACATGCAGCCAGGACTGGAGATGCTGAATTGCCCCCAAGGTGTGAGTGTGTGAGTGAATGTGTATGTCTTCAGTGTTGTCGACTAGTAGCCTGTCCAGGGGGTTTCCTGCTTTCTGGCCAGTGAGTGCTGTGACCTGGAACCCAAAAGAATAAGCAGCTTAGATGAATGAATGAATGAATGAATGAATGAATGAATGAATGAATGAATGAAAAATAAGCTGTTATAGGGCCCCCTGTGATCATCCACCACCATAAAGAGATCATTAAGTTCTACATAGTGTAGTCACATTATTATGACCACTTCCTACTTTTGAGGAAGTCACGTTTTTGTGGCATTCTCTGGGCCCACTCATCCATGTGGAAGGCACTCTCAACCAATTCTGGGTATGAATCATCCTTGCAGATCACATATACACCCATACATGCTGATTGTCTTGCCTGGAGCATACGGGATCTTTCAGTGAGACAGTGCACACAGCTAGAAATGGCCGACGTTGGTTGGAAGAGACCAAGACTTCCAAGTGCTACCCTGGCCCCCTAATTCTCCAGCCTTGAACCCAACTGAGCATCTGTGGGACCACCTCAATCATCATGATCTTCCAGCACGCATCCTCCAGCAGCTGTGGGATGCACTGCAGTCAGCATGGCTCCAGATACCTGTGACACCCTACCAGGACCTTATTAAGTCACTCCCAGCCCATCTAGCTGCGAACCATTAGACTCTTGAGATTAATGCTCATATAAGCCGCCAGACATTAATCAGGAATAAAGAAGCAGGACAATAAAGGAGACATGAAATCCAGCAGAGGTTAAGCAGTGACTTCTTTCCGTGGAACTGAATTCCCACCTGTTATGCGGGGCTCAGCCATTACGCCGTATAAATAATTCATCATTAATAGAAGCTATTGGAAGGAGATGAAATAGATCTGAATGCTCCTCTGGAGGGTCGATACGCGCCTACCAGCTGAAATTTTCATGAAGTATCGATTCCCGCGGTTTCTCCGGCTCCTGGCTCCCCGATGTTCTTCTGTTTTCTGGCCGTTTCTGAAGAGTAAGACTTCGTCTTTCTTCGTCCAACTGTACTCTAGAGCGAAATGAAAAGGCCCGAGAGTGAAACTTTTGTTTTCAGAAGTGAGAACTGCTGGCCTGAATAATTTAGGTTTTAATCCGGGGTGTGTAGAGTTTTGTAAGGACGTCTGGAACAATTACCGTCAGAAGAGGCAGGAAAGGAGCCTTTCAGGAGTTTGCCAGGTTTATTGTATTGTTCTTATGAAGAGAACAAAGCTACTCTGCTGCTTTGAAATGTGGACCCCCCGGGGGCCTTTACTGAACATGATACAGTGCACAGTGTGAAGTAACACCACTGTGTCTGATACACTCGTACCAGCTCCAGTCACACTACCATCTTCCACCCATATAACACCTGGATTAGAGGTGTAAATCTAATATCACCATATGCCAAGAAAGGTTTACCACACGCGATATAATACAGTTCTATTGAACAGACTTGATGAGACACTTGCAGTTGAAACTGGATTACAGGCTTTAGTACAAATACAGGGAATCCAAAAACAGAGCCAAAGTACAGTCCAGGGTCGGAACCAGGATACTGGAGACAATAGCCAGGTGGAACATCAAGAGAGTAGTCATAAACGGAAAAGGCGTCAAAATAAACGGAATACCAATGAGAAAACACTAAGGGTGAATCCGAAAATCAGGAAGAGGAACAACAGGCCAATCACAAGAGGAAAACAATGACGACAAGAATTCACAAATAGCCCTTTCCGACCAATGAAAAACCCTGGTTCTTGAACTGCTTCCATTCCGGCTTCATAGAACCTTGATGTGTTTTCCAGGGAAGCCAGTCTGCGTTTGCACCAGCTTTTATTGGAACCAAGGAACGTCAAAAGATACTTCATCAGCGTCAACAGAGGGCAATGCACAGCAGTAGTAAATGGTAATAACAAGATGGCGTAGCGTATAGATTACCTGCGAGATCAACTACTGGAGATAAGAAGACGTAGAAGAGCTTCTCCAGCAGACCACTGGGTGTCGCCATTGTTGCCTTCTCTTTCCTCAACATCTAACACGCCCACAGATGTCATCATGGTTCGTGCTGAAGAACCTACTGTTCCTTGGTTCCAACTGGGAATGAAGTTGTCAGGTTCAGAACCTATTTATTTTTGGGTCAAATGCACCGGACGGTTCAAAATTAGGTCAGGTATCATTAGGTATCGTTATATCGTATCGGTGGAAAAGGCCTTAAAGAGAGGCAGCGAACAAACAGCTTATATAGAGTAACAAACAGGTGACTGTAATCAGTAATCAGCTGAGCTGAAAGGAGGTCTGTGATTGGTTGATGGTGGGGAAGTCACATGAGCCCCAGAGGGATTCTGGGAGTGATCGGTTAGAAAATGAATTAATTGTAACCAGTAGTGCTACAGCGTACTATCAAAGGCCGTGAATACGGGGGGCTCTTTATGTAGTATTTGTACATACTGTGTTGCACTAAATTAGTATTGGCATCACATTATGATATTCATGTACAGTAATGTGTAAAGTTCCATTCAAACTTTATTTAAACTTAGTTTCATTTAATTTTGGCACTTTAAAACATCAACAACAACATCAGCAACAACAATAACAACAACATCATCATCAACAACAACAATAACAACAACAACAAAATCAGTGGTATAATAATGATATAGCACATAAACAGACAGTTATGTGTAAACTAATTTTATTTCCTTTCTTTCTCTTTCTCTCTCTTTTTCTGTTTCTGTCTCTCTCTCTCTCTGTCACTCTCTTTGTCTCTTTCTTTCTTCTCTCTTGTTCTCTTCTTCTGTCACTCTCTCTCTCTTTCTCTCTTACTCATTTTTTCTCTCTCACTCTTTCTCTATTTCTTTCTGTCTCTGTCATTTTTTTCTCTCTTTTTTCCTTATTTCTCTCTCCTCTTTCTATCTCATTCTCTTCCTCCCTCTGCCACTCTATTTTTCATTCATTCTGTCTCTCACTCTGTCTTTATTTCTGTCTCTCTCACATGCTTTCCCCCCCTCTCTCTTTGTGTCTCTCTCTCTTTCTCTGTCTTTCTGTCTTTGTCACTCTCTCTCTGTCTCTGTCTGTCTGTCTATCTGTCTCTCTCTCTTTCTCTCTCCCAGATTTCAGATGCGTTAATAAAGCGGGTGCAGGCCTCTCAGGAGCAGTGGGTGAAGGGGGCTCTGGAGCCAAAAGTCTGCCCCGAGTTTGCCCTCAGCATCAACACTGACCCTCTAATGCAGAGCATCCTGCAGCTGGACTTCACACAGGGCAAAGGTACCACCCACCAGCACACAGTCCTCTTATGTACCCTTGTTTGTTTATAGTTGTTTGTTTTGGTCAGTGCTGTAAAAATGTACTGAAAATCTTTAGTAGAATATATTAATATGATTTCAGCACAGATGGTCTATTTATAGAGATGATATTATCACCTGTAATTAGGACGGGACCAAAGCACTGGTTGGTGTTTCAGAACTTAACTAATCGTCTAAATCGTCTTAAATAATCGAAAACCACTTTGAAATAAAGTATTTATAAACCATATACATACACACTCATCATCAGAAGAATAGCTGCACCCAGAAGGAATCACCCAACAGGAATGAAACTTGGTGGGTAGGTTTAACATTGTCAGACAACTGATACAAAGTTTCATGCTCGGACGGACCTTATCACTGTACCTGACTGACCCAACAGCCACGATTGCGGACTTTCAGTGAGCAGTGATGCCCTCCATGAGTCATCCTGTTAGTGTAGCACCATTGGCAAACGGCTGCACAACGCAGGACTACATGCACGCAGACCGTTACAACGACTGCTCTTAACACCACGTCAACGTCACCAAAGACTGCAATGGTGTCGTGCCAGATTGTCATGGAGTGACTCAGAATGGCAGCGGGTCATCTTCAGTGACGAGTCCCGCTTTTGTCTTGGTGGAGACGGCGCATGAAGCCGTGTGTGGAGACACCGTGGTCAGCACCAAGATGAACGGTTTGCTATCCCGTGCCACACGTCCAGAAGGTCTGGTGTCACTCCACCTCCACCCCTACAGCACCATCTGCAGGAATGGTGTGAGGATATTCAAGCTGCATGGGATGGATTAGCACAGGACACCATTAGGAACCTCTACAACTCCATGCAGAGACGTCTGGCATTAGCAAACATGGAGGCCCGACGCCATACTCAGAGACACTACTTCTGTATGTGTAGCTCAATAAATATTGATCATATCAATCTAAATGTGTCATCGTTTATTGTTCCTGGTGATCTTTATCTTCCTTCCCAATAGCACTGCAATCCCACACTTCCTTCTGGGTGCAGCTATTCTTAGGACGATGAGTGTATGTGAGTGTATATTTACCCAAATAATAAACAGAACTTACTAATTACTGCTTTCTGTTGCTGGCATACAGGCCCAAGTTTTGGGAACTGGGGTTGTACTCATCCTCTTGACCATGTGTGCAGGTGTAACATAATTCATCATTAATAATTCTTATAAAATGGCCAATTAATCAATTTCTTGATTAGAAGACTTTTCCTAATTAATGCTTGAGGATGGAACAGACCCATGTGGGATTCCAGTGTTCAGTAGTCCAAAATCCATTATCCCGCAAATCTATTGTATTGCCTTTCCTGGCACGCGCAGCGGAGCGGTGGTCGTCAGTGGAAAAAAAAAACACCGCCTGATTAACAAATGGCTTCAATTCCAAACCTCCACCCGAATAAATGTCCCATAATTCCTCAAAGCTTTGCCTCCAGACTCACACATGCTGCACATGCTCTGTCCGATATCGTCTTTCAGATGGTCAGGAGTCTGCATTAATGAAACAAATGCATGCAGGGGTCCAGACAGAGATGGAGAGCACAGGAGGTATTTCAGAGCTGCTAACTCCCCCCAAAACAGCCCTTTTCCCACCCTGTTCAGGAGACACTTGAGGATATCAGGTTGCCCTGCTGTGCTGATCCAGGATCGGGCTTTCCACATGGGAATTCCACAGACATAAATATCGAAGTATCTGCATGATTTAATCACTGGGATGTGAACAGAATCAACATAGAGCAGCTTTAGCTGGTGGTGAATACAAAGTCGAGGTCTACACACACATAGAGCCATTTTGCTCCAAACCTCCAGTGAATCTGCACGGACATTTTATGAATATTGGTGCTAATGGTCAAATCTGGAACATTAGATGCTTTCTCTGGGGACTACTTTGCCTTTTATCACCCTGTATGTATCCCACCACCATCATCACCTAAGCCGCTTATCCTCAAGGGTCATGGGGAGTGCTGGAGCCTATCCCAGCGCTCACTGGGGCGTAGGGCGGGAAACACAATGGACAGGTTTCAAGCCCATCACAGGGCTCTTTAGCCCAAAGAATTGATCTCAGGAATCAGGCTGTGTATTCCTAACCATCCCATGTGATACCGTCATTTGAGGTAGCTTCTAGAGCTCCTCGGGTGTCTGGTTCCTCTCTGAACCACTTTCTTTATGTTTGAACTGTTTAATGATGCAGATATTTTAAGAATACGGGTGGAGTTGCCCTTGAAAGATTAACGGCATCACTGACTGTAGATCAGCACAGAAGAGCACTGAGAACACCAGTTCTTCTTGCCCCTCTGCATGTGATTCCACTCTCACCGCCCTTTCTTAACCCCTCCAGCACGAATATTGTCCCACTTCTGCCTCTCCCTAAACCTGCCGTGCCGTGCTGTGTAAAATCATTGTGTCTCTCGACAGAGACCCCCATGGTCCCCCCAGCGCCTCTGCTGCAGCTGGAGAAATGCTGCACGCGCAACAACAGCGCCACGCTGGCCTGGAGGATAACTGCAGTTCAGGCCCTGCCTGTGGAGGGCTACATCCTGGAGCTGGACGATGGAAACGGTGGGCAGTATCGGGTACGACTCTAGATTAATTCCATATATATAGTGAGTGACGGGATCCATAGATGGAGAAGAGGTGGTGCAGTGCAGTGAATGTCTCGTTCCATGTGTGGAAAATGGCTCCAAAGCAGATGGTAATGATTGGCTAAAAGGAGTGACTGCATTTGGGTGTGCCAAAGACCATAGTGTGAAGGAAGTAGCTGAATCTACAGGTGTATGGAAGCGTACGGTCATACTGGTTTACCAGCAGTGGCTAAAATCCCAGTCTACAGGGAATTCTCCTCGGAATTGTGTCAGGGAAGGCATCCACCAAATCTGGCCCAACTGCACAGTTCTTTGATGCAAGAGTGTCTGAACACTGATGTGGCCTACATCCAGAAACTTGCCCAGTCCATGCCAAATTCAGTCATAGCTGTTAGTCAGTGTGGTTAAGGCCAGCACCACTGCTTTCATTGGGGTTATGGTCAAAATTTGGCTCCATCAGGGAAAAAGAATCCACAGATGGGATAACCTGGTCATTCAGTATATTCAGCTGGTCAGCTGACTTCATTTTGTTACCACATAACATTGCTGAGCATCCGGCTAACCAACTGAAGCCCCCCCTCAGATCATAACACTGCCTCCAGAGGCATGTACAGTGGACGCGATGCATGATGGGGTCCTGCCCTTCTAACCCTGATGTGCCCATGACTCTGGAATAGGTTTTGTCGGGACTCACCAGATCACATGACCTATTTCCAGTGCTCCGAAATCTAGTTTTTACGCTCCCTAGCAAACTGAAGCCTGTGTTTCTGATGAGCCTCAGGTGGTGATGTGGTATGAGCTGGCAGTTCAGAAGCAGGAGAACCTCTCCACACGTTCCAGGGGTTATAGGTGATTAATCATTGATATATAATTGGATTTATTATTGAGAGTGAATTCTGTGGGCTGATGAGCTGATACTGACACGGCGCTGAAGTTGTCCTGTGCTCGTCTGTGTTGGTCTCCGAGACGCTCGGTGCTGGAGACTCTGATGATTCACAGTTCAGAAGGTTTCAGTTCGTCTCTTCGTTTATAATTAATGACAAATCTGCTGCATTTCTTCAGATCATAGCAGATGTTTACTTCATCTCCCTTAACCTCTCTCTCTCTCTAACTCTCTCTCACTCTTTCTTCACTCTCTCTCTCTCTCTCACTCCTTCTTCTCTCCCTAACTCTTTCACTTTTTCTTCTCTCTCTAACTCTTTAACTCTTTCTTCTTTCTCTGACTCTCTCTTTCGCTCTTTTTGCTCTCTGTAACTCTCTTCTTTCCCTAACTCTCTCTCTCTCTCTTTCTTCTCTCTATCTTTCTAACTCTTTCTTCTTTCCCTAACTCTGTCTAACTCCTTCACTCTTTCTTCTCTCTCTAACTCTCTTCTTGCCATAACTCTCTCTCTCTCTCCTCTTTCCCCAACTCTCTCTAACTTTGTCACTCCTTCTTCTCTCTCTTTCTTCTCTCTATCTTTCTAACTCTTTATTCTCTCCCTAACTCTTTCACTCTTTCTTTTCTCTCTTTCACTTTTTCTTCTCTCTCTCATTCTTTCTTCTCTCCCATTCTCTCACCCTCCCATTTCTCTCTAACTCTCTCTTTTTCTTCTCTCCCACTCTGTCACTCTTTCTTCGTACTCTTTTTTGTTTGTTTTTTTTGTTTTTTGTTTGTTTTTTCCTCTCTCCCTAACTCAATCTTTCTTGCTTTTACTCTCTCTATCTAACACTCCCTCTCTACACCCACCACATCTGTAACTCTCTTTGATTCTTTCTTCAAATCTCTCACTTACTCTTTCATCCCTCCTTTTCTCTGTCCCTTGTCTCTTGTCATTCTAACATGATCTCTCGTTCTTGCCCTCTGTCTCTAACTCTCTTTCTCTCTCTCTCTTATTCTCTACCTTTCTCTCTCTCTCCCTGCCTCTCTGTCTATCTCTGTGACTGTCTCACTCTGTCTCTCTTTCTTATTCTCTGCCTGTCTCTTTTTCCCTGCCTCTCTCTCTCTTTCTCTCTCTCTCTCTGTCTGTCTCTCTCTCTCCCTCTCAGGAGGTGTATGTAGGGAAGGAGACGGTGTGCACGGTGGACGGTCTCCACTTTAACAGCTCCTACAACGCACGAGTCAAAGCATACAACTCCATTGGGGTCGGAGCTTACAGCAAGACTGTGGTCTTAAAGACGTCTGATGGTAAGTGACTGTCTCTCGCCCATTTTTCACTCCCTCTCTCTTTTTTGGAACTCCTTTTTTCATTGCTCACGCTGCGCCTCCATCACATCTTTCTAATCCTCCCTCCTCTCTGTCTCTCTGAGTGTCTCTCTCACCCTGTGGGGTCCACCTCACAGATCATGAAAGTGAAAGACCCCCTGCTGAGCGGGGCAGGCTTTAATCAGTGCCTGAGGAAGAAGCTCCTCTCATCCCGTCTTATCTGTCCTGCTGAGACTAAAACATCTGCTGTGTAGAAACCTGCTGGGAGGCTGAGGCTGTTTAACTTTTAAGTGGAGGCCATAAAATCGAATGATTTAACTAAATGTAGCCTCTGAACCACACGGTTTTACACTTATTAATCCTCTATTTGCCACCCAATCAGCTCTCAGTAGCTGTAATGCCAGCCAATCAGCTCTGAGTAGAAGTAATGCCAACCAGTCAGCACTAAGTAGCTTTGAGTAGTGGTAATGCCAACCACTCAGCTTTCAGTAACAGTCATGCCAACCAATCAGCTCTCAGTAAAAGTACCGCCAACCAATGAACAATCAGTAGCAGTAACGCCTACTAATCATCTCTCAGTAGCACTAATGCCTACCAATCAGCTTTCAGTAACTGTAATGCCAACCAATCAGCTCTCAGTACCGGTAAGGCCAACCAATCAGCACTCAGTAGCTTTAATGCCAGCCAATCAGCACTCAGTAGCAGTAATGCCAATCAGTCAGCACTCAATAGCAGTAATGCTAACCAGTCAGCTCTCAGTAACAGTAATACCAACCAATCAGCTCTCAGTAACAGTAATACCAACCAATCAGCACTCAGTAGCAGTAATACCAACCAATCAGCACGCCGTAGCATTAATGCCAATCAGTCAGCACTCAATAGCAGTAATGCTAACCAATCAGCACTCAGTAGCAGTAATACCAACCAATCAGCACTCCGTAGCAGTAATGCTAGCCAATCAGCACTCCGTAGCAGTAATACCAACCAATCAGAACTCGCCTCTCAGCCTTACCTAATGCTGCTTTTTGTTCTTCTCCTTCTCTTTGACAGTTGCCTGGTTCACCTTTGACCCTACCTCAGCGCACAGGGACATTGTCCTGTCCAACGAGAACCAGACTGTGAGCTGCAACAGCTACGACGATCGCGTGGTGCTTGGAACCGCCGCCTTCTCCAAAGGCACGCATTATTGGGAGCTTAGCATAGATCGCTATGACAACCATCCCGACCCAGCGTTCGGAGTGGCACGCATTAACACGATGAAGGACATGATGCTGGGCAAGGACGACAAGGCCTGGGCCATGTATGTGGACAACAACCGCTCCTGGTTCATGCACAACAACTCCCACACCAACAGGTGAGGCCTGAATAGGTGGCTAAAAGCCATGAATGAAACAAACTATGCAGTTTAAGCATATTGTTCCCCCCAACGTATTTATTAGACCCCCTCATATCTCTATGTAGTTTTATCCCAGTGACTCATACAGGGCTGTCCTGAATAAACTTTTTTGGGGTCCGGAGCTCAGCTGAGATGGATGGGAATTTTAAGGATTCCGTTTTTCTAAAGGAGGACTATAGCAGTATGGATTTCTTCCATCTCTAAACAATCTACGTATCGGCTTTGGCACTTGTATCGGCTTCCAAAAACAAAAATAATCTAAGGCGAAATTAAACATTTGTTTGGATGCCTCGTTGGCTTTAGGTGATAACCTAAAACAGAACCTGCTCTGCGGTGCGGTCGACTTTGTAGTTCGCTCGTCTTGTAAAGGCCTCGGAACTGCTGCTGCCAAGTCCGGCGTTCCGTCTGATTCCATTAGTCCTTTAAATTCACGTTCCCCTTTATGAGCCCAGTCATCGGGAACGCGTTATATACAAGCAGAAACCAGCACCAAACTAAATTTTTGCTTTGACGAACTAAAGATGGACTTGCTGATGGTGTTGCGCAAGACTCTCCAGACAGTGCCCTGAACCTGAAATGAACACATCAGCGTTTATAGTTGGCACTTCTGTTCTTACAGTATTCCCTATGAAGTGATCTGATAGAGTTCTCATATACTCACCTGTAGAGGTGATCCCATCAGCACCGGGATAGGCTCCAGTACCCCCTGCGACCCAGAAGGATAAACTGCTCTGGAGATGAATGAATGAATGAATGAATGAATGAATGAATGAAATATAGTACATATACTGTAATGTAACATCAACATAGAGTGATTCTTACGTGGCCGAGAAGTGCAAAACAAATTAACATTTCAGAAAACAAAATTACAAAAATAAAAACAAATTTACAAACCAAAAAAAAATACATTCAAGAAAACAAAGTTACAAAAAATTACAATTAAAATTATAATTAATAATCCATTTTGTGGCACGCATTCCAAACCACTTGGAGTCGGAAATGTTAACGGAAGTAAGTGGGCTGTAACGCTAACTATAGTGGATAACCAGCTAGCTAGCTTAAAATGGACAAAATGGACAAAACATGCTTTGCTGTAGTCACCATCCCAAACTCCACTCACTCTACCACCGCCAAACAGTTTGATTGATGAAGGTCCACAACAAGCACTTCCTGTGTGTTAGACCCGCCTTTCCATCAGAATT
>CM067481.1:2306916-2335428 GCA_034552555.1 Semaprochilodus insignis
CAGTTTGTAAAAGTGTTTCGGTACTGGTAAAAGTGTTTCACGTCTTGTAAATTTGTTTTTACTTTTGTAATTTTGTTTTCTGAAATTTAATTTTTTTTGCCCTTGTAAAATTGTTTTTGCTTTGAAATTTTGTTTTCTTGAAGGCCTTTTTTGTGTAAATTTGTTTTTATTTTTGTAATTTTGTTTTCTGAAATGTTCAATTGTTTTGCACCTCTCGACCACCGTAGATTCTAATGTGTGTTAGAAACACCTGCAGAAAGGCACATCAGCCCATCACAGGGCTTACACATTCACACACTCACACCTAGGGAACAATTTAGCATCTCCAACTGCCCTGACTGCATGTCTTTGGACTGGTGAGGAAGCCTACACAGACGCTGGGAGAACAGGCAAACTCCACTCAGTAAGGACTCTGGTCGCCCGGACGGGGAAGCGAACCCAGGCCCTTCTGGCTGTGAGGTGACAACGCTACCCACAGTAGCCAAGATACTGTAATGATGTACTTCGGCCATTAACCTACATTAGGGTCTTTTGTAGGGCATTGTATTCTAGTCACGCCACTGGTGAGATTCCGTGTTGTAAGCTTCACCCTTCAGCCCAAGATTCCATGAGCAACCTCTACCCACTTATTGTGGACACACCCTCAGGTGGATGCTAATAGTGGATATCTGTGTCACCACACCTGAGGAGATGGGCAGCCTGTAGCTGACTAGCAAGGACATGTGCTAGCATTCTAACATGCTAGTGTACATTCTTCTTGCGCCTTGTGTGGAGGCATTGACGGCGCTTGGGAACCACTAACAGTAACGCTGTGGCTAACACCTACTGATGAAAGTTTGCCGAGTCACCTTACAAAGTGACTGGATGTCTTGCACAAAGATGCTTGGAAGTCATATGATGGACTGAAATAGACTCCCTTCCTGCAGTGATTATGTAACTGTGTTCTTGTCGTGTGCTACAGCTTGTTTTAGCACATCCGTTGGATGCAGTGCTGAGAATAATCCCTCACCCAAACAATACTGATTCTATAGGAGTCCTGATCTTTGATGAACAGGGTAAGGAAGGGCCATCAAAGTATGCAGAGAAACAGTTGGACTACAGTCTGATATTGTAGAACTGCACTAGTTCACCTGCAATAATGGGAAAATGGCAAAATTCAGAGACCAGAGCCAAAAAAACCCAAAATGTTGAGTACAAGTTATTCAGTTTTTCAGGAGATGTTCAGAAGACTTGATATACGATATAAGAAGCTTTCAGAATTGGAACTTGAAAAACGAATAACAGAAACAGAAGATGGAGCTCCTAACAATCACCTGGAATATCTGGTAGACCACCGTTATATGGTAGATTATCTGGTAGGTTCCCCATTGGATAAACAGCACTTACAACTTTCATCTTTGAGAGAGAGGAGAACATTAACATTTGCACAGTAGCTTCTGGTGTTCTTAGAACAATGGACTGACCACCAGAGTCCAGACCTTAACACCACACAATGTTTCTGGGATTGTATGCAGGAGAAAATGCTGAAACGATGGAACAGTTCCCAAACTGGAGTTCAAAAAATGGAACAGAAACAGAGAAGATGGAGAACCTAGCAATGACCTGGAAGACCTCGTAGACCACCAACACTGTTCCGATCAGATAAACAGCATTTAAAGCTTTCGTCTTTGAGAGAGAGGAGAACACCAACAGTTGCAGAGAAGCTGCTGGTGTTCTCAGAGCAATGGACTGACCACTCCAGAGTCCAGAACCTCAACATGACTGACTATGTTTGGGATTGTATGTAGCAGAAAATGCTAGACCAACTTCTAAAAGATGGAACAGTTTCCAAAACTGGAATACAAAAAATAGAACAGAAGCAGAGAAGATGGAGACCCTAGCAGTGACCTGGAAGACCTGGTAGACCACCAAGACTGTTCCCATCAGTTTAAAGCTTTCGTCTTTGAAAGAGAGGAGAACATTAACAGTTGCAGAGAAGCTGCTGTTGTGCTCAGAACAATGAATTGACCACCCCAGAGTCCAGACCTCAACACCACTGAATATGTTTGGAATTGTATGTAGGAGAGAATGCCAGAAAAGCTTCTAAAAGATGGAACAGTTTCCAGAACTGACCATCCCAGAATCCAGACCTCAACATCACTGACTATGTTTGGGATTGTATGTAGGACACAATGATAGACCAGCTTCTAAAATACGGCACAGTTTCCAAAAGTGTTCAAGAGTTCAATAACAGAACAGAACAGAAGCAGGGCAGATGGAGAACCTAGCAATGACCTGGAAGACCTAGTAGACCACCAACACTGTTCCCATCAGATAAACAACATTTAAAGCTTTCGTCTTTGAGAGAGAGGAGAGCACCAACAGTTGCAGAGAAGCTTCTGGTGTTCTCAGAGCAATGGACTGACCACTCCAGAGTCCAGAACCTCAACATGACTGACTGTGTTTGGGATTGTATGTAGCAGAAAATGCTAGACCAACTTCTAAGAAATGGAACAGTTTCAAAAACTGGAATACAAAAAATGGAACAGAAGCAGAGAAGATGGAGACCCTAGCAGTGACCTGGAAGACCTGGTAGACCACCAACACTTTCCCTATTGGATAAACAGCACTTTAAACTCTTGTCTTTGAGAGAGAGGAGAACACCAACATTTGCAGAGAAGCTGGTGTACTTAGGACATTGGAGTGACCACCCCAGAGTCCAGACCTCAACACCATTCAATGTGTTTGGGACTGTGCATAGTAGAAAATGCTAGACCAACTTCTAAGCCTGGGGTGTGGAACATATGACTGTGTTGACTGAAAATGAAAGAAATGAAAGGTGGCCTCTGACTTTGGAGTGTAGATACATGGGTAGGAGAAGCCAATTTAGCGTCCAGTGAGTAAGATAAGACTAGTGGTTCCATGAATATGATGCACACATGGTGTATTGGAAGGCTACTGCTACTTCTGTCTTTGTGCCAAATGTGTAAATAAAAAAGCCAACATTTCTTCGTTTGAGGTCTCGAAAACTGGTTCAGATTTAATTGTCATCACCTCCTCGGGGGGTAAAAATAACAGTCGTGTTCACACAGTCACTCTCAACTTCTGAAGAGCACGCTGCTTTGATGGTGTCACCTTGTAGACAGAGCTTCAGAAGCTGCTCTGCCTACAAGCACCTTATTTACGTGGTATTCATCTCTGTTTCCTCTCTTCTCTCTCTCTCCATCCGTTCAGAGCTGAGGGAGGAATAACCAAGGGTTCCACGGTGGGCGTCCTGCTGGACCTGACCAAACACACGCTCACGTTCTTCATCAACAAAGAGCAGCACGGCCCCGTGGCCTTCGAGAACCTGGAGGGGGTGTTCATGCCCGCAATTAGCCTCAACCGCAACGTGCAGGTCGGCACAACGAATACAGAACCACGTACAGCACATTCTCAAGAACCGTTTCCCCATGCAAAGACCCGATTAAGGGTGAAGTGGTTCTATATAGAGATCATGGTACTATACAGAACCATTCCCTTTACTAAAGAACCCTTGAAGAAGCATCCTTTGTACAAAGGTGTTCAGGCAGATGGAGCAAAGGCCTGGAAAGGGTTTACAGTTTGCCCACCTCAAACTAAAGACCACCAAACAAACAGCAGCCTAATAGAGAGATTCGACCTTACGCTTGTTGTGGGTAGAGAAAAGAATCTGTCATCTGTACATGACCGTATTACACTTAGCTCAGAGCAATGGTCCATTTAATGAGGGCTGAAATGGCTGTTCCACTCCAGCGTCATCCACCTGACCCCTGGGGACCAGCGGTGCTGGTTTACTGAGGCACTTCTGAGTGTTTAGAGGGGCTTTTGCGCTAATAATATTTGTATTATTATTATATTATTGTATTGTATGGTTCATTTTGTCTTGCCATCTCAAATTCGTCCCCAAAATATAGCAATGCAAGTGGACAAAATAAGCTTTACTAGAATTCATTTATCTGCTTTTTGACGTTTCTGACGTAATAGCCCTTTCCGGGCCTGAACACGCAATCAAATCCCAATCTCAAACAATGTTGACGGGACCTGTGAACCTATTTAAGAACATGCTCTCCGTTTTCTTCGTAGGTGACCCTGATGACAGGCCTGGAAGTGCCAAAGAACATCAAGTAACGACCTCTGACCTGTGCGGACGATCAACATACTTCAGTGTCACGTGACTGACTCTCTCTCCTCGTGAAGCGAAGCCACTGCTCGGTGGGAGATAGATCAAAGAGGACTTTGAAAAAAATATATAAATTATTTATCTTGAATTCTTTTTCCACAGTTCCAGCTGCATCTCAGTGTACGCTATCAAAAGTCGACTAGCCGTGGGAAGCCCTTAGGGAGCCTGTAGGGAGCCCGTAATGAGCCCGTCAGGAGCGATAGGTTGGTTTTGAGTTTAACCTGTTTTTCCAAACTTCAGACCTTGGATTTCAATGCTACGCTAACTCTTTATGATCAAACCCTGCTTCTGAGAATCTCTGGTTTGTGCAGGAGGGTGTAGGTAGGCAAGGATAAATCATCAACAAAAAGAACCTTTAGGCCACAAAGAAAGAAAAGAAAGTCACCAGGAACACAACAGCTAAACATGCGGACGGTAGTGCTGATTTACCAGCTGCTCGTCTGCTGTGCCAGTTGACTGGGAGAAAGCACTCTAGCCCCTGCAAGACAGGCTTGGCCATTGCTATAGTGGCCCCTAATGCAGCTTATGCTTGCATTGCTACAAATGAAACCATATTAGCATCTCCTGCCTTGTATGAAGTAAGTCTCCCCTGACTAGGACCACTAGGACACATGATGCAAACAAGCTACCAGGCCAGCATAAGCATTCTTAGCCACCTGATGTGTTCCAATTGCTGCTAATGGGATGTTATTAGACACCTCAGCACGCTTGGAGGAGAACACTGAACTGCTAATTCTGTCAGGTCAACTAACAGACATTCTTGTTGGCTAGCATCCCGCTAAGTGGGTCAGGGGGTAGGTAGGTAGGTAGGTAGGGGTGTAAGGACATTTAGCTAATTGCACAAGATGGTGCTGTACAATTCTAGTATAAGTAGTGTGTCCATAACAACATTCAGCATTTTTCTCTTTAGAGCCTCATAATTATGTATGTAACTCTCCGCCCACATTTTGAAGGTCTTCTCTTTTTTACTCATTGGTGCTGATGAGAAGGTCTGAATTACGTGAATTACTGTATGTAAGTTCACAGCACAAAATGATTCACCATGCATTGGCCTGCACAAGGATGATGGGGCTATAGATACCTCCGGGGTGTGTGATGGGATTCAGTCCAAAGCAGATGTTAATGATTGGCTAAAAGGAGTGACTGCATTTGGGCGTGCCAAAGACCATAGTGTGAAGGAAGTAGCTGAATCTGCAGGTGTATGGAAGCGTACGGTCATACGGGTCTAACAGCCGTGGCTAAAATCCCAGTCTACAGGAAATTCTCCTCGGAATTGTGCCAGGGAAGGCATCCACCAAATCTGGCCCAACTGCACAATTCTTTGACGGAAGAGTGTCTGAACATTGATGTGGCCTACATCCAGAAACTTGTCCAGTCCATGCCAAATCCAATCACAGCTGTTATGGGTGCTCATGGAGGTATTACATGCCATTAGGTACATTTCAGTCACAGGTGACTCATTTTTTGTCCAATGGGCTTACATCACTGATGGTGATCTTTGGCAGATCTCAGTAAAAGCTCATTGGGTACCAACTGGGACAGTGGCGGATGCTGTACTGCTTACAGCAGAAGTGTGCTGTCTCGTGCAGCTAGGCGCTTATGCTGTATTGGACGGAAGGCTGTGGCATCACTGGGAATCGTACTCCCTACAATGGGGCCAAAGCTTCAGCTGAGTCGCTATCAGCACTCAAGTAACATATGGTGCTTTAAGTCAGTGACACTGTGCGTCCTTCTTCCTGCTTTACATACCTCCCCCCGGGGTCTCTTGAAGGTCCTGTTTTCAGCATCTGAAGTTTGGACAAACAGGTCGAACAGTATAACGCGGTTAACACACTACATTTAGTATGTTGGCAAGTGAAGGAATCTGAAATGTAGGCAATACGTCTAATATAGTTATAGATGTTTTACTTATATTAAATGATCTTGCTGCACTGGCGGATCATTTGTTCTACTTAAATGACTTAATAATGTCCATGAATTAGTCTTGTATTGGGAACATTTAAGAAGCTTTCCCTTGCCAAGGTACCACTTCTCCTAACATGACGTAAAATCTCAGGTCGCACAGATCCTCAGTTGGCTGGTGGTCCCGACACAGGTTAGACGTTTTTTACACTGCCAGTGGAGCTTCTCTGATGAAAATTCCCTTTAGTTGGGTACTGGGCTCAATCTGTGTCTGGAAAACTGAGCCCGCACTGCAAAGCATGATGTATCGGCAAGTGAAATCATCTAACAGGGAATTCCATTGATTTGTAAATTTTGTACTTACAATTTTGGCTGAAAAATCAGTCATTGATGTGAAATGCTCTGTTCCAGGAATGGCCAAAGTGGTAGTGATGGGAACCAGGTGTTTGAAACGTTTAATACCTCCCTCACAGGACGTTATTTCAGTTTTATGAAGAGTGAAATGCTTATGATAACACTGCCTGGAGCCTCAGACGTAGTTGTACAGTAGTTCTGCAAGAATGCATTAATGGTGGAGGTGTACATACGGGGCATTTTAGGGCAGAGTAGTCCCTTTACCTCTGTATCATCAAGGTAAGAATTGCATATAAACACGTGCAGGTGCGCTGGTGGTTTAAGAGGTTAGTAAGGTAAATACAATGGCCGTATTGGTGTCGCCAGTGGTTCCTATCACCACTACTGTAAAGAAATCAGGGTTCCTCTATAAAGATTTAAAGACGTGTGCATAGAGAAATTTTGGAAAAATCAATGGAATTCCCTTTTAATGTTGGGAATATACATAGTATTTCTTATTCAAAGACTATTGGAAGAATATTATGGGATTTAATTATGGATGAAATCATACCCACCTTTAAAAACCATTATACTGTTGCTGTCCAGAGAGCCACAAGTCTCTATATTGTTTTCTGCCTACTTTGACCTGCTGTCCTTCACACTGTGTGAGAATTGGACCAAAGTTTGGAGCCGAAAATGAGTTACTTATGATGTTTTAGCCAATAATTCATTCACCTACCCTCTCAGCATCTGTGTATACTATACAGCTGAGTCCCAGTCAGCACTCTAGTAGCTTTTGGTGCTTCAAATCAACGACACTGTGCGTCCTTTCTCTCTTGTTGGTGGTCTGTGAGACTGCTTTACATACTCACCCCCATCTCAGGGTCTCCTAGAGGTCCCACTTTCAGCGGGTGTCGCTGATATGCTGATATAAGGGCTTCAAGAGAATATACTAATACTTTACATGGAAAGTTTTTGCCCTCTAGTTACCATTTTACAGATACTTTGACACTTACAGAGGGTTTTTTTTGGACAGTGTCGATATGTAAAACCATGAGCTCTCACAAGAGTGGTCAAACGGTTCTTATCCATGATGGAAAACCTGTTATATGTGGTTCTGTAGGAAAGGTTTGGGCACCCCTGCACAAATTACAAGTTGTTGTTGGTTTCCCATTACATGTCCAATTACATGTTCACAATTACTGTTTACTTGCTGAATTGGACATACAGGGGGAAAGACATTTTGCATACGACTGTACTGTATATATAGCAGCCCTTCTCCTGCATCTCTACGTTCCTGCAGGTTTCCACCCTCCAGCCCAAATCTAATACACCTCCTACAGCTAATGAAGCACTTCTGAAGGCAGTAATTAAACGGATTGGGTAGTGTCTATCGAGGTTGGACCTGAAGCCGGCAGGAAGTTTAGATCTCCAAGAGCAGGGTCGGTGGTATATAGTATCTAATTTAAGGGTGTCACTCTTGTTCCTCTCATTTGCAGTGGTGGACAGTAACTCAGTAAATGTAATTGGATGTTAATGGGGACTTTTTACTTTAACTCCAGTAATCTCTTACTGTTTACTCCTCTACATTATGGCCAAATCTGTCCTTTCTTTTGGCTCCCGTGAGCATAAAAACGTAACATGTCCAAGTGAAAGAAACGTGAAGCGAGCCCACCAATCAAGGCACAGCGGTCACGTTGTTCTGAGCTTGGTTTGACCTGTTGGACAGAGCTTGGTTCTAGCTAATGGAACCTGTTCTCCTTCAGTGTTCTGTGCTGATGATGATTGTAATAGACGTCAGTGTCAGACTAATTAATGATCTTCTATTAAAGACTGGTGGACTGAGAGACACTAGAGTCTCTTCACCTACACTGAGCTGATTAAGAGTCTTGTTCCAGAAATGATAATAGGACATTAGAGCCATAATAAATCATGCTCCTGTTACTCTCCATACTTAAGTACATTTGAAGGTAAATACTTTAGTACTGTTACTCCAGTGGAGGTCTAAAAGGAGGAACTTCCACTGACACTGGAGGAGTATTTCACCCTGGGTAAACTACATGGCTTGTGTACTTCGTCCACCACTGCTTATTTGGGGGCTATATAAGACCCTTTTACGTACATTTACAGATCGAACCACTTAAACCAAGTAAAATTAAGTTGAGGATTAAGTTGAATAATCTTTTAATATTCTTCCAAGAGTCTCATAAGAAGAAATAATAGATGTTTTGACTTTTTAGAACTTGCCAGTACATCATTTTCTTCTGGTGTCCGCCGATGGTACTAAACCCAATGCTTTTCACTGAGATGTCAAGATGCTTGGAATGTTTACACGGTTCTTGCCAAAAAGTCCAAGCACCCAACCGAAGGAGTTGTTACGGAGGGGCCTGGTGACATGAAAAACAAGAAAAGAAAAATTGCTTTGCTGCTTTGAAATTATACGCCATATCCAGTCAACGTTTAGCCAGCATTTAAGACTGAAGTCTTAAATTCACACTGTGATACATGTGTAAGAAGTGACTAACATTCCACACAGTAGAGTTTATCTTATCTTAACGCAGACGTCCTTTACGTTACTGTATTTTTTCATTTCCTTTAATACCCTCGCCTCGTTTTCCCCCCTCGTTTGATTTCCTGAATGAAACCGAAACGTCTTGTTCTTGTATAGTTCAAAGGTATTGCGAGAAACACGCTAAGGTTGCTTTCTGCATGGTATACAGCTGTAAATACGGACAAACCAGTGGAGCCGGTATGCCCCCCGCATGAGGTTTACAGTCTTGTATTAAACTTGTGTTGTATATAGTGTAATCAAATGGAAGATGGGGCTGTCTGCCCTCTAGTGTTTGGCTTTGGGACTGCAGGAACAAACCCTTTAGTGATATTACAGTCAAACGCAAAAGCAAACACAGTACAGCTCAGTTGTCGGACGGTTCCTTAAAGTCAGATACCAAATATTTACAATTAAATGTATCATTGAAATATATATAAACAATGCAATTACAAAAAAAAAACCCCACAAAAATTAATTTATTCATTTTAATACCTCTTCTGTGAAACGTGAACTGCAGGGAGACCCGACAGCTTTTTATGTTTATATGATACTGCATCTGGTACAACAACCACAGTAATAATAATAATACTAATAATAATAATTATTATTATTGATAATATTATAATAGTGGCTAATAGGAATACGGAGGGAAGTTTCTGGGTACGTTTTGAAAGATGCGCGAGTTGTAAATAGTCGTATGCGATGATATGTAAGTGTTGGTGTAATAAGCTATGAATCTGGCCACTCTTCAGGCTAATCAGCACATGGATCACCCTAATTAGACCAGAGGAGGATGATGGAACCACACGGAGTCATGCAATAATTGAAACATTCGGAGCTCCTCCATCGCTGCTAACATGTTCCCCAGGTTTTAGCACCCCGTCTCCTCTAGCTCTTGACCAAAGGGAGGGTTCGACCTTCTGGAAGAAGCCAGCTCAAGCTCAGTTAGGTCTTTCCACCTCTTTGCATTCATGCCTCAAACCATGATCGGTGAACTGAAAGTCTGGACTGGACTTTCAAACAGTTATGGCTAAAGGAATACCCTACCCTTTTTCAGCCTAGTCTGTTTGTCACGAGTGGTGTGTATGGTTGATTACCCAATCTAGAACAGTCTAGAAACGAACGGGGAACCTGACAAGTCAAAACACATTTACAGTAGAAGTCAATGGTCATCTACACTGAATCTAAACTGCCTGGCCAAAAAAGTCAGGTAGTGTAATCTTTCCTTAAACAACCATGTAGGAAGACGTATCCCATGGATGTGGAAAAGATCCCACTGTGTTACAGGAACAGGTCAAATTATTGTCCTGCATCAAGCAAAGAAAACAAACAAGGAGAAACTGGAATGACTAGACTAAACTCTCCAGCACGTTATTAACATATGCGCTGGAAGAGTGGAGAACCGTCAGCTTCATGGAGGAAATGTAGTCTTGAATGGAGGTCACCTCTACACACAGTGTAGCGACTAAACAGCTGGGACCAACCACTTCTTATCAATGCTATTTGGCCTTAATTTGCACAAAGACTGGACTCTGGAGCAATGGAGAAGGTCTTGTGGTCTGACGATTCCAGACTGACCCTATTCCAGAGCGATAGGAGGATCATAGTAAGAAGGGAAGTGCATGACTCAATGCAGACATCATGCATAGTGCCCACTGTGCAAGCCTCTGGAGGCAGTGTTATGATCTGGGGTGGGGGCTTCTGTTGGTCAGGCTGAGGCTCAGCAATGTTATGTGGCAATAAAATGAAGTCCACCTGAATGACCAGGTTACCGTATCAATGGATTTCTACTTCCCTGATGGCCATATTCCAGGATAACAATGCTGGGATTCATTGAGGTCAGGTTGTAGAAGAGTAGTTCAGGGAGCATTAACCGACCACCACAGAGTCCTGACCTTAACTCCATCCAAAGTCTTTTGGGACATGCTGGAGAAGACTTTACAGAGTGGTTCAACTCTCCGGCCATCAAGAGCCAGCCAAAAAATGAACGCAAGTCTGAACGGAATGCCACAGTGAATGCGAGCCGTAATCAGAGCTACCAGTGGTCCAACTGAATATTAGCGTGTGTAACTGCTTTTGTTGCCAGGCAGTGCATTATCGATATCGCCGCTGTCTGAACAAAACATTTTTGTACATAATTTGACAATGCCAGCTACGGTTTATACCTTGTACTAATTTAATGATGACCAGGCCAACAGAAATGGTCCGTAATGTTCATTAACTTGCATTGAAAGTTAAGAAGTTGCTTCTCCTGTAAAGTTACTTCTTTGGAGATACGACATTTTGCTCTGAAAGCGGTTTAGTTCCGTATCAGGAAACTGGTCGAAGCTGTGCTAGCCAATTATTCTGCACATTCAACAAATAGAGATTAGGTAGGTGGAAAAGTGCTGGAGTGTTCCATAACTCAGTGGGAACAAAACTGAAAATGCCCCCCAGTCACGTCAAGTCAAGTCAAGTCAAGTCAAGTCAAGTCAAGTCAAGTCAACATTTATTTATATAGCGCCTTTTACAACAGATGTTGTCACAAAGCAGCTTTACAAAGAATCTGGTGTCCGAGCCCCCAGTGAGCAAGCCAAGGGCAACAGAGGCAAGGAAAAACTCCCTCCCAAGACTCAAAAGGGGAACCCATCCTCCTCGGGTCAACACCAGACAGCAGGACAAGCAAAGGAAAGAAGCGTTCAGTGTTTATAAGGTGGAGGAATAAATGTCCGATTAGTCTGTAATTAAGTAGCTGGGTCATCGGATGGGTCAGCAGGATGCAGGCCAAACTTCCACAGTGCAGGACAGCCAGGAGCTCTGTGGTGGTTAAAGGCAAGCAGTGGCTCCCAGTCAAAGCAGGATGGACAGTGTGGTCCCAATGTGGCCCAACAGGTTTTCAGTAAGACCTTGTCTTGTATATGTCATCCAGAGAACCATAACAGTACAAATCTAGCCCTGTATAGTCACAGATTTCAAAAGTTACTTTGTGGAATTCTACAACTGCCCATTGACTTCTACTGTAATTGAGTGAACAGGCTTTCTGTGCTTTTCTAAGAACTGGGCAATGCAGGAAACCTTGCCTCCATTGCAACCGATCAAATGATGCAGACAGAGATCAGGTTGAAAGATGCTTTAGTACTCCCCTAAAGCAGCTCTGGTTTAAAAGGAGATTAGGAAAACCGTGTATGCACAGCTCGAGGGAGGAGTCTGGGATAAAATAGCTTTCCTTCAGTTGCCCTAGGTCAGCCTTTATGTGCAAGAGAGATATAGGCCTACATCCTGGGCCCGAGGCCTTCGTAATGAACAGCAGGGTTTCGATTAACAGTCCATATGGCCTCAAACCTGTTAGCATCCCAGACTCGGTAGGTGGTCACAGTGCCAGACCAGCAATTCATAGACAGCTTCAGACTATCGAGCGGAGAAAGTGAACACAGTTTAGCACTAAGCCGGGGCCTGGCGCTCCCCGACTGATGAATATTTGAGGTTACTGAAAGCACACTCGCCTTCTGTCTTCTAAAAAGGCACCAAGAACATGACAGGAATTCACGGGAACGGGTTCGGAGCGTCCGCACCGGCTGTGAGGAGCGTAATGATCTTAGCAGCAGGGGTGCGAGTGGCATGTCTGAAATGAGTGCATAAGTGAATATGAAAAAGAACAAACAGTATTAAAAGCATTATGCTGGAGTTAAACTACTGGAGGTGTCAGATTTAAAGGGACAGTTTGCTGCACAGTTGAACTGATGTGGTTGACCCGGACGCCCAAGTATAGCGAGTCTGATTAAACGTGTTTGGTGTCTGAAGAGCTACAAGGCTAATGTAGCTAACTAACAATGGAAGCGTATGTAAATCAGTTAGCATTGTGCCTACCACATGCCTACATCATCCAACATGGTTGGTATGTGGTTGGTATGGTGTAGAGTGAAGACATCCAACTCCCACGATGTAGACTGGGGTCACTGGAGCGTATCCCACTCCTCTTTGGGCAGAAGCCAGGAAACACCCTGGACAGGCCACCAGCCCGAACAGGGCGTCTATACTTTTTGTTCTAAGTTGTGCCAACTTCAGACCAAACATGTCTTGGCTGAACCACTACATTCGGGATACAATTGCTTTTTTTTCAGCAAACTGTCCCTTTAAAAGCGGATTCCACCAAAATGTGCCGCATAATTCAATCAGGAAGATGTAAGAAGTGGCTCAGAGAGGTGGCTCTGTGTTTTCGTCACTGTGTTGATGATAGGAACCAGAAGTTTTGAAGTCTCCCAGTTTTTACATGTAAAGTTGATGGTCATATGATGAATATGGGCCGTATGGAGTATTGTTACAGTATGTTTACGTCTGCTTCATTAATATACACTCATCATTAAAAGAACAGTTGCACCCAGAAAGAAGTGTGGGATTGCAGTGTTACTGCGAAGGAAGATAAAGAAGTAGTGTCTCTCAGTATGGCGCTAACGCAACATGCCAGCCTTGCATCTAGTCCTGCGTTGTGCAGCCGTCTGCCAATGGTGCTGACACTAACAGGATGACCCATGGAGGACATCACTGCTCGCTCAGTGTCCGCAGTCGTGGCTGTTGGGTCAGTCAGGTACAGCGATAAGGCCCGTCACGTGTGGCCGAGCATGAAACTTGTGAAACCTACCCACCAAGTTTCATTTGTGTTGGTTGATTCCTTCAGGGTGCAGCTATTTGTGCAGCTATTCTTGTGATGATGAGTGTATACTGAACGAGAAGGCATTTTAGGCCAAAAGTTGATCTCAAGAACCATAAAACAGTGCTGTTAAGCAGAGTGGACATAAGCGTTCCGTGTAATACCTTCAGACGTCCGGTTCCTATCACTACCACTGTGCACAGTTCCCACAGTTCTGCTGTTTCTCTCATGCCCAACCACCCTGAATGAAACCTTCAACACCCTTACCATTCTTGATGCTGAAATTTTTTGGGAATTTTGGTGGACTTCCCCTTTAAGTCTGCATTGGCTTTTGATGTATTTGCATGTATGTACATTGCAGTAAAACGGAGATTCGTCTGCAGTCCAAGCGTGAGCACTCTACAGGGTTTAAAAAAAGATCTTTTTCATCTGAAACATCAGACAACGCCGACTCGCGTGCGGCCCCGGGGAGCCGTATAACCTCTCCACGTACCGCCCCCCAACAGAAGTAGGCCATTAATCTCGACACAGCCGTGCTGAGCCCTCTAGGGAAATACGAGTGGATGTGAGTGTGCGTTTTAGATGCTGTGCTTCTTCTCCTCCTCCCCCCTCCCCTTTTCTAAAAAGCTACTGTATGTGGTTTCTCCTTCCCTCCTGCCAATGTGAACGTTTTGTACTTCTCTGTGGTTTGTATATTAAAAGACTTGTATTGTATTGATCAGTCGTTCTTTTCATTCCGCAGCGTGTCTCCTTTTCAGAAACTGGGACTCTAGCACACATACAGTAAGGGGAAAAAGCTGGAGAGCATCTGAATACCCCATATCCTACATCTTCCTTCCATTGTATTGGTTAACCTTTAAGGGCAACTCCACCAACTTTCAAAAATTCTACAGAAGCTACAATATACTGCCAAAAGTATTCGCTCGTCTGCCTTCATGCGCATATGTACTTGAGTGACATCCCATCCTTAATCCATAGGGTTTGATATGATGTTGGCCCACTCTTTGCAGCTATAACAGCTTCAACTCTTCTGGGAAGGTTTTCCACAAGGTTTAGGAATGTGCTTATGGGAATTTTTGACCATTCTTCCAGAAGCGCATTTGTGAGGTCTCTGCTCTAATTCATCCCAAAGCTGTTCTATCAGGTTGAAGTGCAGGCCAGTCAAGTTCTTCCACACCAAACTCGCTCATCCATGTCTTTATGGACCTTGCTTTGTGCACTGGTGCTCAGTCATGTTGGACCAGGAAGGGGCCGTCCCCAAACTGTACCCACAAAGTTGGGAGCATGAAATTGTCCAGGATCTCTTGGTCTGCTGAAGCATTAAGAGTTCCTTTCACTGGAATTAAGGGTCCGAGCTCAACTCCTGAAAAACAACCCCACACCATAATCCCCCCTCTACCAAACTTTACACTCGGCACAATGCAGTCAGACAAGTACCGTTCTTCTGACAACCGCCAAACCCAGACTCGTCCATCAGATTGCCAGACGGAGAAGCATGATTGGTCACTCCAGAGAACATGCCTCCACTGCTCTAGAGTCCAGTGGCGGCGCTTTACACCACTGCGTTCCACGCTTTGCATTGCGCTTGGTGATGTGAGGCTTGGATGCAGCTGCTCGGCCATGGAAACCCATCCCATGAAGCTCTCTACACACTGTTCTTGAGTTAGTCTGAAGGGCACATGAGGTTTGGAGGTATGTAGTGATTGACTGTGGAATATTTAGTAGGGAGGAAATTTCACAACTGGACTTGTTGCACAGGTGACATCCTATCACTGTCTGTAGAAGCAGTCTGCATGCCTAGGTGCTTGGTTTTACACAATCATCAACAATTTGGTTATATATAATCATCAGTCAACATCCCTTTTTATATGACCCACTTTTCTATATCCCTTAGAATTAGAGGCAGTTATTGACTGGTATATGCAAATGAAACCAAGCCGATTGGCTGCCCTGTACCGAGTCTCATTCCAAAGGCAGTCCAGGCTGCAACAGCTCAACTGTGTGACATCACAAACACAGCAGTGCCTTCCAAACAGGCTACTGGGGAACGAATAGTACTTTTTAAGTAGCCAGCAGTGTTTACATACTCCATCAAACTCTTTCATTTCAAAAGAATGAGGAAAATTCAGTTTTCCATGATTTCCATGCGTTCCTTTAATTTCCAATCAGAATGGGCCAGAGTACTGTATTAGCACATTACTACCATGCAAGACCTGGTTGCTGTAGGCTGAATAGATGTATGTGTGACATCACAAACACAGTAGTGACTTCCAGGGAATAGATGGCACTTTAAGTATTCAGCAGTGTTTACATAGCCCATCAAACTCTCCTATTTCAAACAAAAGTGAGGAAATCCAGTGTTTCATGATATGGGCTCTTTAATTTCTAGTCAAAACGGCCATTAGTACATTACAACCACCAAACTCTTCTACACTCATTATCAAAAGAATAGTTGCACAAATAGCTGCTCCCAGAAGGAATCAACCAATAGGAATGAATCCTGGTGGGTAGGTTTGACATTGTGAGACACAGTAATGAAGTTTCATGCTCAGCCACACGTGACAACGGGCCTTATCACTGTACCTGACTGACCCAACAGCCACAGCTGAAGACATCCAGTGAGCAGTGAAGCCCTCCATGAGTCATCCTCTTAGTGCCAGCACCATTGGCAGACGGCTCAACAATGAAGGACCACATGACCGTTACGACTGCCCTTAACACCACGTCAACATCACCAAAGACATGAAGTGACTCCGAAAAGCAGCGGGTCATCTTCAGTGATGAGTCCCGCTTTTGTCTTGGAGGAGATGAACAACGAATCGCACCATGGTCAGCACCAAGATGAACGGTTTGTTGTCTCACATCACACGTCCAGAAGGCCTGCTGTCACTCCACCTCCACCCCTACCGCACCATCTGCAGGAACTGTGTGAGGATAATCAAGCTGCATGGGATGGATTATCACAGGACACCATTAGGAACCTCTACAGCTCCATGCCGAGACGTCTGGCATGTTGGGTTAGCAAACACGGCGGCCCGACACCATACTGAGAAACACTACTTCTGTATGTGTAGCTCAATAAATATTGATCATATCAGTCTAAATGTATCGTCATTTATTGTTCCTGGTAATCTTTATCCTCCTTCCCAATAGCACTGCAATCCCACACCTCCTTCTGGGTGCAGCTATTCTTTTGATGATGAGTGTATATGTAGCTGTTGAGGCTCCTTTTTTTTTTTTTTTTTTTTTTTAAAGGAACAGATTGTTTTGACTGGAAAGTCTCTTTAGCACAGTGCTGTACAGAATGCGGTACTTCACAAACACTCTACAAGCACGTCCGGTCCCCATATTCATTAAAATCGCGGAACCCGCACTAAATAATTCATCACAGCACACTGCATCGTTCGCCAGTGATGAGGGAAGCGGCGGAGGAGCGTGAGCCCTAGTGCCGGCTCAGTCACATTCATGCTGGGAATGGGCAGCATGTCACTTTCTCACTTTGACGTTTAATTTCTGAATGTCTTTGTTGCTCAGGACCAGCATGCCGTTCTTAAAGCGTCCCACTTGTCCTGTTAGCTCGCCGCCTGAGGAGCTGGACTTGGGCTTCTCAGTCCTGTAAAAACCAGGCAAAGGAGAAAACATTACTCAACACATACAGGACCATGAACATGCTACCATACAGTCCTCCCAACAGGACCACCACAGAGCAGGTACTACGTGGGTGGTGGATCGTTCTCAGCCCTGCAGTGACGCTGACATGGTGGTGGTGTGTTAGTGTGTGGTGTGAGTGAATCAGACACAGTAATGCTGTTGGACACCTCAGTGTCACTGCTGGACTGAGAATCATCCACCAACCAAAACTATCCAGCCAACAGCGTCCTGTGGGCAGCATCCTGTGACCACTGATGAAGGACTAGAGGATGACCAACACTGCACCGTGCAGCAGCAGATGAGCTATCGTCTCTGACTGGACATCTACAAGGTGGACCAGCAAGGTAGGAGTGTCTAACAGAGTGGACAGTGAGTGGACTGCTGTGTCTGATCCACTCACACCAGCACCACACACTCTAACACACCACCACCACGTCAGTGGTCACTGCAGTGCTGAGAATGATCCACCACCCACATAATACCTGCTCTGTGGTGGTCCTGTGGGGGTCCTGACCATTGAAGAACAGGCTAATACAGTACACAGAGAAACAGATGGACTACAGTCTGTAAGTGTAGAACAGCTTCTGTTGACCCAGGTAACATGTTAAACATGTTGACGGAATTAAGCGTATAAAAGGTTCGTACTTTTGTTTTCCAGATTTTCCAGCTTTTTTCTTCTTTCTCTGCGGATCCTGAAAAAAAAGCACATGATTATTAGGAGACACGTCTTCACTGTGTGCATAGGAGGATTACGAGTTGTCAATAGTGTGCAATAAACCACATGCTTCTTTAAACACACAGACAAAGCACATAAAGTCACTGAAAACCACGTACAGATTTCATCTCCTCCTTTTCTTTCAGCTTCTTCTCCTTTACCATCTGCTGGTATACCTTGTAGTTCACGTAGTCCTTCTTGGGCGGCTAAAACAGAATAAGAGCATCACAGTTAATATTCTAGCTATCTTCAGTTAAACTTGCAAGTCTTCATTCACACTGCAGAGAGCAGAAAAACAGTATTAAGGAACTCTAGGAGGACGCCGAATGCAAACAGACTGATCTTTTAGAAGGAACGACTGATTTGATTAGGCTGAATCAGCAGCCTGGCTCTGCACCGTGTGCGCTCTCGGCTGCGGTGTATACGGGAAGTGTGCCGGGTCGGGGGATAATAATGTATATCAGTGCATTGTGATAGTAGTGAAGGGTCTGAAGGTGATCAATCAACTGCATCGAATTGTGAATGTTAGAACCCATTATAATCTGAATTATAGGCACATTTTTAAATGTAAACAAACAAACTGAGTCCGCAGTGCACTTGCGTCTGACTCACCCTGGCTCCCAGCATCACGGCTCTGTCCTGTTCAAAAACCCTCTGCTGCTGTTTCTGAAATCCTGTGATCCCAAACCGGTGCACCTCCAGTCGGGTCTTCAGAACAAAGACAAAAGCAAAGCTGTTAGATGCAGAGAGATGATGATTTGACCCGGACACGTGGTTAAACCTGCTGGCAGAAAGAGATTTTCACTGTACCGAGTCATATACTCCATAATCAGACTTCACCAGTTTATATCACCAAACACACTCAATTCATAATAAAGCGTTTGGTTTTCATGCATCACCTTCTCTATGGTTAGAAAGTCATCTGGGTCCTTCTTCTTCTTCTTCTTCTCCTCCTTTACTTCAGGCGGCTAGCGGCACAAAGAATCAAGATGAAAGCGGTGAAGACGACAGAACCAGACATAAATAACAACTGCTTTATTTAGACACACAGACCTCAGAACGACTGCTTTATTAGAAGCAGTGAGGTGAGTGCAATTACAAGGGAGGTGTTTCTAATAAAGTGGCCAGTGAGTGGAAGCACAAGGTGTGTGTTTCTAATAAAGTGGCCAGTGAGTGGAAGCACAAGGTGTGTGTTTCTAATAAAGTGGCCGTGAGTGCAGTTACAAGGTAGGTGTTTCTAATAAAGTGGCCAGTGAGTGAAAGTACAGGGTAGGTGTTTCTAATAAAATGACCAGTGAGTGGAAATAGAAGGCTGGTGTTTCCAATAAAGTGGCCAGTGAGTGGAAGCACAAGGTGAGCAAGTGTATACTGATTACTACTTACTTTAGCTTCAGGTTCAACAGCCTTTTTTGATTTACTCTTCTTTAGCGGATCCTGGAACGTAACAATCTCTACGTTTGACGACGATGACGCGCTTTGGGATGCGCAGTCTGATGACGTAGCTTTGGGAATTCTTTCATTGTGGTCTGCATTGTTCATGTGACGGAAATCTGCTTTGTCATTTACACTGCTGGTCTCATCATTAGAAGCCTCTTCCTCCAATGCCACATCCTCCTCCTCCTCCTCCTTACCCGTTTTCCTTTTCTTATGCTTTTTCTTTGACCGTTTGCCTTTCGCTCCATCTCCTAACCAGACAGAAAGAGAAACCCTGTTTAGTTTTGCTCACACTGAGAATCCCATCTAAACCCGAACTGTGCTAGTGTTACTGTTTCCTTTGCTTATGTCCTTTTTTGCCAGATGCACAGATTAAAATCAGCTTTAGTACCAACAGGAGTGAGATTAGAGACAAAAGATGAAGTTTTAAGACAATCACAGTAAGCTGCTGGTGCAGTGAGGTTTTTAGCATGCTCGGTATAAAGACAGTCTGAGCAGCAGGCAAGGCAATGGACTGTAGGCCCTCCACAAAGGAAGATGCTGATACAGTTTGGTTTATAAGCAAACCCTGCCATGTTGTCGTCACGGATCGACCACAGCACAAAATCACTGCAGAATGGTGTAACTCGGATGAAAGTAAACTGCCCGCTACTGGCCTGAATGAATTATTAGTGAACAGCACGGTTATTATAGTAAACGAAAAAAAAAACCTATTAAACAGAATAATACTTACTGAAATAAATACTCAGATAAAAATAATATTAAATTAAAAGTCTGAAAAAGTCACTAAAATGAAGTAAAAGAATACAGTGAGAAACATCTGTACTTTTTATACTGGATAAGTGCTAATAAATGTTACACTTAACTTTTTAATATTTCTATTTGTTTATTCATGTTACTTTTTTGCTATTTTATATGCAACCCATAACTGTATTTCATAGCTTTTATTTAATTAGTATCTGGAATAATTTGACATCACACATCATTTTTTTTACTTTTTTTTTTTTAATAATTACTTTAAAAACAGCCCAGCAAACACTAAACTAATGAAAAGCTATGAAATAAAATGACCATAAATTAGCAACATAAATGCTCACTTCTGATAAAAGTCGTCCCTAAACTAAAGAAAAATTAATGAAAATGTAACAATACAACAGAACAGCATTAAAAAAACAAATTAAAGCGGCATATATGTAAGCTAAAAACAATAAATAAATAAAAGAAAATAAAAAATCTATAAAATATAAAAATATGCTAACTATAAAATAGCGTCATAAAAGGTTAGCTGCTAATAAAAGTCCTCCTTGAACTGAATAATAATAAACAAAAAATAACTAAAGCAATGTAAACTATATCTAAACAACAGATACTAAAGCTGAATAAAACTCTAACCCAAGAAAAAAATAATACATTATCTATAATATAAAAATAAGCTAACTACAAAATAGAAGCATAGATGCTAATTACGGAAAACGTCGTCGCTAAAACAAAATGAATTTTATAAGGAACGAATAAAAAAACAGACGAATTGGTGGAAAGATATAGCAAAAATACCGCATTAAAACACAACAGAGCGGAATTAAAAACATAGAAATAAACGCTGAATAAAAAAAAACACGCTTTATATTATCGCTAACGTTAGCTAGCCTGCTAGCAGATAGATCATCTTGCCGTTCCACCTTAAATGGTGCAGCAGTTCCATTCTGGCGCCTCAGGCGCCAGAATGAAACTGCTGCACCATTTAAGGTGGAACGGGAAAATCCAAGCATGAAGCTGATTAGTAACGTAAACGTACACTAACCGAAATCATACAGGTTGTTCAGAACTCGGTCCAAAAAATCCTGATCCACGTCGCTCTCCGCACCGCTTTCTTCTCCTGTCCGCTTCATTTAGGTTCTCAATATATCGCTACAAAGTGAAGAACCCAGAAACTTCTCCCTTACAATCCAAAACACGTGTGAGCCCGCGCAGGCTTCCGTAGTTGTAGCGCTGTGTCCGGTGCCGGCCACCGTACGGAGCTTCGCGTTTCATGGAGGAAGAGAATGGCCTTGTGTTTTGAGTGACAACACCCATGTGGATCCAGCAGATAGGCATTTATTTCAGCCTTGAAGAAACTCCGCTGTGCATTTAGGAGACTTTAGCTGGCTAGCCGGCTCCTCACTCGTCTTGATCCGGCATGGCGTCTAAAACACTGTATTCGGTGAGTAAACAAGCATGAGTGACAGCTACTGTCAGTGCAGGCTGGTCCTCTGCTACTACTACTACTTCCAGAACACTTGCAGTGCACTGTATGACCCATTTCATTTATGCTTGCTTATCTTTAATTTGTTGCAAAAACTATTTGTTTGTCATCCCCAAACATCTGACAACTGTCAGAAAGAGCAGCTGGAGCTGCTCTAAGACCACCTTAAAGGGGTGGTACAACAAAAATTCACATTTGCACAGTACTTCCTTTACAGCAAGGGTTATCAGTCCTGGTCCTGGAGATCTACCACCCTCAAGTTCAGCTCCAACCCTAATCAAGGACACCTGATCCAGGTACAGAAGGCCTTCAGAGGCATCTGAACATGGGTTCCCCAGCGTGGTGGATCTCCAGGACCAGGATTGGGGACCCCTGCCATACAGCGTGTGTTGTTGGTGTGTCCACAGTTTGCTTACTGGAGCTATGAAGCTAACATCATGAAGGTTAGGGGTGCCATAGACTTCCATTACTTGTTGGAACAGTCTCAGAGCTCTACGGCAGATAAGTGGACTTCAGGAAGCACTCGTTTTGAATTTGAGCTGAACCGTTTCTGTATAGCGAGTCGTTATTAGGAGATTACATCATAACAATGACATAATATGTCAATATTATGAGATAGGAGGTCTTGTGTATAAGGTATCAGGATCAGTATGAGATGTTAATTATGAGATGTCATAGTTATGTGATGCTAAGACTTTATTATGCGACGCTAAGTGATTATTAGAAGTCGTAATTACAAGACACATTTTCGGATGTCGTTGTTATGTGATGTTAAGTCGTCATTAAAAGACATAAGTAAGAGTCATAAGTGTGAGATATTGTTAAGTCATTATTATGGAGTGCTTAGTCATTATTAGTACACACTAAGTCACAATTATGAGATATTCATTTTCAGATGTCGTAGTTATGTGATGCTAAGTCATTAAAAGACACTAAGTCATAATTATAAGAGTAATTTTGAGATATTGTAGTTATGCGGTGCTAAGTCATTATTAGTAGACACTAAGTCACAATTATGAGATATTAATTTTCAGATGTCGTAGTTATGTGATGCTAAGTCGTTATTAAAAGACACTAAGTCATAATTAGAGAAAGTAAACTTTCTCCATGTTATGCGATCTCATTGTTTACAGATAGCTAGTCATAATTATGAGAGTTTAAATCATAATTGTGAAATAGTATCTCTTTATTCCATGATAGTGTCTCAATCATGGTTTCCTGTGTATTTATTATGATTTATTATGATAAGTCATTTGAAGCCACCAAGAATCTGAGATCTTTGCTCAGTTCGTCAAGCTGGATGTGCACTAAAGAAGTTCTTCAGGCAGGTGTATTATTCCATAAATGACACTTTGTGTGTCTTGTCTGGTAGGTCAGGGATCCAGTCCTGAAGAAGAGGGACGATTTCGAGGATGTCCTCGAAGAGAGACGCAACTCCAGCGATTTGAGATATGCTCTCAGGTGCTACACGCCCGCTCTCTATAAAGGGCTGGTGCCCTGCAAAGCCAGCATCCTCAAGAGCATCGTCCTGCAGTCCGACTCGCTGCAGTATGTCATCAGCCAGGTAAAAACACTGCACGTGAACGAGCGCCTGGAGTGTGAGGCCCCAGAGTCAGGCCTTTTTCAGCAGGCCCACATTCAGGTAGATCTAAACTCTCTCTCCATGTCTGTAGGTCTCGGCGGAGTGTGGCGAGTCTCGGGAGGCGGTTCAGGAGGAGGCGTCCCTGGTCCTGGAGGAAATGGCCCACCGCCTGCAGCTCGGCACCATCCGCTTTTTCGCCTTCACGCTCAGCAAGGCCTTCAAAGCGCTCTTCCGCAGCGTGTGCGTCAACGAGGAGGGCATTCAGAGAGTGAGTCCAGCAGCTGATGACACTTTGACAGTCTTATAGTACATAGGCAAATGCCCACTGCTCAGGGCCCTGTGTCCAGTCTATAGGGCCAGCAACCACATCCTTGTAGCTACACTTATTACCCTGTTCTTCAGTGGTCAGGACCCCCACAGGACCACCACAGAGCAGGTGGGTGGGTGGTGGATCATTCTCAGCACTGAAGTGACACTGGTGGTGGTGTGTTAGTGTGCTGGTGTGAGTGGGTTAGACACAGCAGTGCTGCTGGACTGAGAATCGTCCACCAACCAAAACTATCAGGCTGCCAACAGTGTCCTGTGGGCAGCGTGCTGTGGGCAGCGTGCTGTGGGCAGCCTCCTGTGGGCAGCCTCCTGTGACCACTGATGAAGGACTAGAGGATGACCAACACTGCACTGTGCAGCAGCAGATGAGCTATGGTCTCTGACTGTACATCTACAAGGTGGACCAGCAAGGTAGGAGTGTCTAATAGAGTGGACAGTGAGTGGACACAGTGTTTAAACACTCCAGCAGCACTGCTGTGTCTGATCCACTCGTGTTTTGCCTAATAAGGCCCTGTACGTTTCCCTGCGATCCCACTAATGTTTAAATGCAATACTTTTTTAGGGCCAAAACCTTCTCAAAAACAATATCTCAGGTCTTATATCTGTTCATATTTCATTTAATAACTTTCAGACGTCTGCTTCCTATCACCTCACCTGTGAGCTACTTCACTTTACATTTGCAGACCTCCTTTAGATATAAGCCAGGTAATGGTGCAGACAGTTGGGTGGGATGAAATGCTGAGAGTGACACCTTGTGGGGATCTGAAGTGTTCTATGTGGTGTTGATATTGGTGCTAAATGATATGCATACGAGCTACAACACTTTCCTAGCAGCACTGATACATACACTAACGTTGCACGTACATACCTGTGAGGCTGTGCTGGGGTCAGTATGGGGTCATGTGCATATGACTGCTTTATGTAATCCCTGTTGTTTGTTTGCTTCTATCTCTATTCTATACCATTTTGGAGATGCAGAGTTATTGATATTGACCAGTCGGTTAAGTCACTTTATAGGCTAGCTTAATGTATTCATTGATAACGGTTGATGTGTATTGGTTATTGATTCCAGCTTCAGCAGGCCATTCAGGAGCACCCAGTGGTTCTTCTGCCCAGTCACCGCAGCTACATGGATTTCCTGATGATGTCCTACATCCTGTACACATACGACCTGGCTCTGCCCGTCATCGCCGCAGGAATGGGTGTGTATATGTAACCGACTTGGAGTATTTTACGTGATTCGGAGATCCACATGCTGTAAAGTCTGGGTTGAGCTTCGTCCTGTAACCCCTCAGGCTACTCACCTCGGTTTAGGTGTGATTGCCGCTTATCCTTTCTTTTAGACTATTAGGAGAAGTTTATTGGGGGGAAACTGTTGAAAGTAGGCTCTAGGACCCTGTTGGGAGGCCTCTAGCCTGGATAAGGAGATGAGGTACGGTTGGACATATAGGTTCCATATGGCATCCTGCGGTACATTTGCCCACAGATGTTGCAGCTGGGCCTGTAGATCCTGCACACTCATAGGATGCCGAAGCTGGAGTCCCAGCTGGTCCCGTAAATGCTTGATTGGTGATAAATCTGGGCACCAGGCAGGACAAGGAAAGTGTTGTAATCTGTCGGAGACATTCCTGGGAAACTCTTGACGTGTGTGGGTGAGCATTATCCTGCTGAGGAATGCCCGTTGGAAGCCCTGCCATGAGAGGCAACACGTGGCCAGAGGACGTCCTGCACATATCGCTCAACTGTTGCTCAAGTGTCCCTTGTATCCCTACTACAGGTGAGCACCTGTCATATGCGATGGGTTCCTAGATCATCACATCAGTAGTTGGGGCAGTGTGTTGCTCCACAGCAAAGGCAGGACTGAGGCGCTCATCACGAGGCCTTCATGCTTGACCCCCACTGTTGTTGGATTCTAAGTAGAACCTGGATTTGCTGTCAAGACGATACGGTTCGCAGCAGTCCAGGTGTCTCTTTCATGACACCTCTGCAAACAAAGGCGACGGTGGCTGGCTGTCAATGGCAGGACATATAATGGAAGCTGTGACACCGAATCTGTCTCTGCTAAGTGCCTGGAAATGGTCCAGACAGAGACAGGGGTAATGAAGGTACCACGTGTATCTGGATGGTGGACAAGAAACCTGTAGGAGTTGCCTGTGCTTCTCGGTGGATCAAATGATCATCTCTACTGGTGGCCAGTCAGGGCCGTCCCTAGAATGTTTGGGGTGTGTGCGAGCCTTCACGTAACCAGACCACACCTGTAATCATTTACATATCTGCCCGAGACATAACTGCTTGCTGAGCTTTGCAGCAGTCCGACATTTCTATCTGGGTGGTTTCAGTGAGTGTATATAGTAAACCGCTTGGCCAAAAAATAGTCATGCAGTCTAATATTTTGAGGGATCATGCACATTTGTCGTGGCATAATTTGGATTATGATACATTTGATTATGCCACATCACAACATTATTTTCAGAGCTGCATTCATTTTTGGAGATCTTGTATTGATCTTCTGCAGCACATCCCAGAATGATGGGTGCAGCACTTCAAGCACTTCTCTTCATCATCCTGATGAACTTCAGACCATGTGACCATTTTCTGTCTGTCCCTTAAGCTCCTTAGCGAAGTGAGGACTTTTCTCTCAATTAGCCTCATTAAGGAGCGGTTTCCTTATGTCCACACAGCTGTTTAGTCCCAGGCCTGTGAGTGAAAATAAGCGCTCTGGTCATGTGGAATGGCTCTTATTTACACTGCTAGACATGATCATTCATGTAGACATGAGATCTACTGTCCATGCCTCACTATTCAGAACTTTCTGTACACAGGGCTGGTGAGTTTCGGGTTCTGTTTGGTCACAGGTTGGTTGGAATGCAGGTGGTCTAAACTGCTGTTTCGTTTCAGATTTTATGAGCATGAAGGTCATCGGAGAGATGTTGCGGATGTCCGGAGCGTTTTTTATCCGCCGTTCGTTCGGAGGTGATAAACTCTACTGGGCTGTCTTCTCGGAGTATGTGAAGACCATGCTGAGAGTAAGACCTTCCTATCCATCCACCCATCCGTGCAGTCAATCATACAATAAGGACAAACGCCACAGCAGAGTTCAGTTGTTCCTTTGTTGAATATGTAATATCATTTTTATGTACTTTCATTTATGAGCACATTCATGTTAAACATCCGTAACACCAGATTTAATATAGTGATTAAAAACTTACATTAATGTATATGGTTTAATTAGGGTTTAATTAGGGTTTAATTAGGGTTTAATTAAGGTTTGTTCAGGTTTGTGCTCAGGTGATCTCGGAGAGCATACGGACCAGAGATTAAAGGAAAACAAATTTCAGATATGATCATTATTGAGATATCGGTCATATAATGTTAATAAAACAGGCATATTATTCAGTAACTATTCTAAATAATTCAGTGACTTTTATAACCTTTTCATTTATTACTAGAAATTACCTGGTAAATGAACTAAGTCATAAATATGAATTATTTATTGCCTTTATTATTCATTAATATTACTATAAAAGAGATGAAAACATCTGAACAGCTTACTGTTTGTTGTATTGTCTGTTTTACTAAGTGAATAAGTTTCTGCAGTTGCTTTTGTGAATTGAAGATTGAAGATTTCAGGATGTATTAATGATGATTGTATATTCTACATGCAGCCACAGTGTACATATGATATTATTATTCCCATAATACACTCATCATCAAAAGAACAGTTGCACAAACAGCTGCACCCAGAAGGAATCAACAACAGGTATGACACTTCCTGGGTAGGTTTGACAAATTTTATGCTCGGCTGCGCATGTGACATAAGCAATAAAATTGACCTTATCGCTGTACCTGACTGACCCAACAGCCATGACTGTGGACATTCAGCGAGCAGTGATGTCCTCCATGAGTCATCCTGTTAGTGTAGCACCACTGGCGGACGGCTGCACCACACAGGACTACATGCACACACACCGTTACACTGACTGTCCTTAACACCACGTCACCGTCACCAAAGACTGCAATGGTGTCGTGCCAGACTGTCATGGAGTGACACAGAATGGCAGCGGGTCATCTTCAGTGACGAGTCCTGCTTTCGTCTTGGTGGAGACGACCAACGAATCCGTGTGTGGAGGCACCGTGGTCAGCGCCAAGATGAACGGATTGCTGTCACGTGTCACACGTCCAAAAGACCTGGTGTCACTCCACCTCCACCCCTACCGCACCATCTGCAGGAACTGTGTGAGAATATTCAAGCTGCATAGGATGGAGTATCACAGGACACCATTAGGAACCTCTACAGCTCCATGCTGAGACGTCTGACATGTTGATTTATTGATCATATCTGTCTATATGTATCATCATTGATTGTCCCTGGTGACCTTTATCTTCCTTCCCAATAGCACTGCAATCCCACACCTCCTTCTGGGTGCAGCTATTCTATTGGTGATGAGTGTATAATATTGAACATCATTTGAGCATTAAGTCTGGATCTTCAGCTAATCGTTTGTCAGTGTTTGAGCTCTAACGTTTCTGCATCTGTTGAATTCCACAGAACGGATACGCACCAATCGAGTTCTTCCTGGAAGGAACGCGAAGCCGAACAGGGAAATCTCTGACACCTAAGACAGGTAATCTGATACTATCTCCATAACGCGCTGCGCGTGAAGGGTGTAAAACGGCGCTTCGCTCCAGCATCTGTCCCGTCTGCCTGTTTGACAGAGGGCCCTTGCTGACTCCTGCATAATATTACGCAGCGTCAAGCCTTTCACCCGTTTCTATTCCGGCTCATTTTTTTCCCGCTGCCCCGCAAATAAATGGGAGATGACAGGAAAAGGCTTTTCCCCCGCGTGGGTGCCAGTGGCAGCTGCCTGCTCCACCTCTGAATGAAATTTCAGAACAGTTGCACAATCGAATCACGACTGCTGGGGGATTTAATGGCTCTGTCTTATTTATGGGGGGGAAAGTTTAAAG
>CM067481.1:2335928-2358446 GCA_034552555.1 Semaprochilodus insignis
ACCCAACACATAGAAACTTCACATGTATCCACCCAATACATAGAAACATGAGGCATCAATGTAGCTCAATAAGTCATGGGATTCATGCCAAGCAATGTGAAGCTCTTAAACTACAGTCCAATACAATTAGTCACCATAGCAGGGAACACTGCAGCCTGGAGAGAGGGGTTCAAACCCCCGATTAGGCAGCAAAGTCAAGGTGCAAAATACCAGGAGGTCAATCAGAGTAAAATAGATGTTCAAATACAAATTCAGGAAAAGGTAATTGTTTAGCTGCTTCACGATCGGCGAGCATCTGTCTTTGGTATTCTTAACTACGGTGGCCGAGAAGTGCAAAACAAATTAACATTTCAGAAACAAAATGACAAAAACAAAAACAATTACAAGGGCAAAAAAATATTACATTTCAGAAAACAAAATTACAAAAGTAAAATCAAGTTTACAAAACGTGAAGCACTTTTACCAGTACCGAAACAGTTTTACAAACTATGAATTCTGATGGAAAGGGTATTTCTAACACACAGGAAGTGCTTGTTGTGGACCCTTCTCTCTTACTTGTGTTTTTACGAACAGGCGACGGACAGGCGACGTCTAAACCATTGGGATTTGGAAATGTTAATGCAAGTAAGTGGGCTGTGACGCTAGCTGTAGTGGATAACCAGTGGTTTATAACCAACTCCATGTGGTTTAGACTGAATAAGGCTAATGTTCTTTGGTTATTTCTAAGAAACGGGCTTTCCGAAAGTCCACACTCTACAACAAAAGAGGTTTTCAATGGGACAATGTTGCTCCAATTGTAATCAACTGATGTAGCCATGTTCTTTCCACAAAGAGGTTCTTGAATGGCGACTGTTGCCATGTTAAATGACCTGTACAGAACATTGACATAAGTTTCACTGAAAAGTAATGAAGTTTAATTCCAGCTGGTATGTAATATTGATTTTCCAGGTATAAATGCTATTCTACTGAGCTGATCTGTGCTAACCGAAACCAGGCAATGATGAATTTACCACCATGCTAACTTCAGCTCAATAACGTTACCAGAAAACACAAAACCACACCCATGGATTGATAAGTGTGGAGCATGGACTGGTCAGTTCAACAGTCTACGTGAAGTACATCACTGGAAACAAAGCCATCTCAGTCTGGAATCCAGTGGAGTGGTGTTTGAGTGACAGCCCTGCGCTCCGATCTCTGATCGTCAGTCGAGACCATTTCTGTTTGTAGATGTAATTCATTATAACAGAATGCCTACTGTGTTGAAGTTGACGTACCCCCTCCCCCATCAACCATAAAGAGAAAGAGAAAGGCTTGGACCTGCTGTGAGACCAGATGATGCAATCACCAAGAAATCAAGGCCAGGCTTGCATGAATGCTACAAACTGGCCACATTACCAGAAGCACATTGGCAAACAGCTACAATGCAAAAATCGCAGTATTATAGGAGAAGATTCGATTAAAACTCTGAAATAGCCGCTTTTAGAAAGTTAGAACCTGTATTCCTCAGTAGCTCCACAAGCTGAAGCGCCATTTCTACAAGTGCAGTTGGTTTGAGGCCATTGTGATCTTTGGCCAGGAGTCCACAGGAGCATTAGTGGCCATTCTCTCATTGGATGGGAATGGATGGCGTAGTTGACACAGAGCAATGCAAGCCAGCTTAGGACATCTGTTTGGCAAAGAGGTCAGTGCTCTCCTCCAAGCACATTGAGCTGTCTTGTGATGATGTGTGGGCACCAAGTTTTGAGAGGATGCGTGTGACTGGATTGGCTTCACATGCTGTAAACGAAGCCCCAGAATGTTAGCTGTCCTACAACATGGTGCAAATTGGCTATGACTGATGAACAGCTCTGATGGTTTTCTGGAGACCTTGCACATGCTGTTGTAATTCAGGCCCAACATGTCTTAGTGTCTATGTTATCTGTGTAACTTCCAGAAGCTAGTTGCTAATCTCATCACAACAATACGCCAGGTGAGGTGCAATCAGTTTATCAGTATGGAAGTCACTATAGTAGCCTTTCAGAAGAAAAACATAATATTCACTAAGATGTACAATTTAAATGCAATTTAAATGTATTTATTAACTATAACGTGCCCTAAGCATTGAGTTATACTCTCTAATACATAATAAAATATTTCCTTCTGCAAAACAACCAAATTCAAATAATACAAATAATCACAAGCAGTATTTTTTCTTTGGGTTTAAAGCACTAATAGGCACTAATAGGCACTAATAGGCACTAATTAGCAAATGTTATTAGAGTTCCCCTTACTGGCCTGTGTTCACCAGTCTTTGCAGGGTCTTTCAACATTTCACTTTGAGCTTAAGTTAAGTTTTAATCAGGCATAGCATTTTCATCACTATAGTTAAAATACTAAAGCAATAAATCAAAAATACCAAAACCATGTACAACTTAGAAAAACAGATCTTATAAGCTGTTAAGTCTAAAGTGTGGTGTCATTTCACATCATTGACATTTCTATATTTTAAACAGAGCAGGAGAAATTGTAGCCCCACCTAATTGGCACAGGATTAGGGAACCGTAATGCCCTACAAAGACGAACTCAACAAAATACAAGATACAATCCGGCAGCGTATGACAAAGCATTAGCCAACTCTGACTTTGAAACAAACTCACCTGTATTAATTTGTTGATTTTACAGTAATAGCTATAACACAATATGTTTGATAAATATTTAGCCACCAACTCTACAGACTTGTCATTTAATGACCATTTTTGAGGTCTAGGACTAGTTTGAAAACTGCAGTTTTTAAACAGTTGGTGAATGAAAAATTCATAATACATTTAATGAACACTGCAATATGAAAACATTTACTGCAGGGCACTATATGGGTCTTGTACCGTGTCCATAGCATCACCTTAATTTTTTTGTAAATTTGACACACTCGAAGACACCTTTCAAGTTCCATTATAACTGATCAATGTTAAGCCTGTCAAACGCATTCTAAGATTTGACTGCCTGATGACGGCCATATGTTCTCAGTTATTAAGTCATCCTTATAGCGCAATAACATATGGCACATATATAAAGTTACAGCCGTTTTTTTTTTCTGATAATTATTGATTTTAAGGTTCTTGCTATATTTTATAAAAATGATACACAAAGACTGGGGCAAAACTAAATTACAGCTAGTTCGCAAAAGTCAGTTACATCACAACCTATGGGGCAAAATGTGATTCTAATGTGCCTTTCAGGCTGATTAGGGTCACCTTGCTGTCAGAGCAGTTGAGGACATAGTTTGGTTAGCTTTGCTAACATGCTAACTAAATCCTTTGTATTCATTGACACGTGTTCTTTCCATTCAACTTCAAATTCCGTTTGAAAACTGTTTCAAACATGGCATGCATACTGTAAAGGTTTCTTTGCAGGAAGGATATTATGGTTCAGGTCACCGTCTATTAACAATAAAGGGTAAGATCGTCCAGCATCACAGCTACAATAACCAACCAAAGGCTACAACTACTACAGGACACTGCCTATACATTACACATGTAGCTTTGTGTCCTGAATGTCAGCAAGAAGCAACAAAGAGAGACAACAATGTGTTGCGAATTGATATGATACAAAGCGAATCAAAGCTTGAGGGTGCGATAAAAGAAAGGGGAAAAATAGAGAAAAAGACAGGAATGAAAGTGAGAGAGAGAGCGAGAAAGATAATAGAGATATCCTTACCCTGCTATCCTTACTTGCTTTGACCCTTCCATTCCTTCCCTCATAATTGAGACCACCAAAACCCTTTAATACCACCCAAAGCTCACACTCTTCTATCTAATTATTTTTTCATTACAGGACACCCGTGGCTTTCCCTCAACACTTCTCTCTCTCTTTCTCTCTCTCTCGCACACACTTATCAAAAGCTACCATAGGTCTACACCATCTCTTGTTCTCGGTCTGCACTTTCTTTGTTTACTCCAGTCTTTAATTCCCATTGTCTGCCTACCACTCAGTCTGTCCTTGTTCTTTTCTCTTTTTCTGGATGGTGTTTCCTCTATTTGAGAATTCCACCCTAAAAATAGCCTCAGTTTAATTACTGATAGCTGCTTGTTACTGATTCTCTACACCCTATGCCAACATTTGTAAAAAATGAAGGTGCCAAAAAGTTATTTGGAGTTCCCCTTATTTAGGCAACAGTTCCAGCATTTTTGAATCTCTATCTGCTTCATTTGTTGCAAACCATTGATAACCATTTCCCTGACAAGTGAATCAAAATTGAAAAAAGAAGACATTAAATACTTAAATCAAATTTTTTTGGACCTCAGGTACACAAAGCTGACTGCCCCTACATTTTTTCCATCTGTGATCAACAAAGTGTTATCTTATTATATCTTAAGCTCCACATCTTCAAATCTGGACCTTCAAACCAGTTTCCAGGCCTGGAAATTTTGTTCTGGATTTTGTTCTGGCCACATAGTGTCACACCTACCAAGGACTACAATGTCCAGGACTAGACACGGGATTCAAGCTCCAGATTTGTAGACCCCTATCTAAGCCTGCACATACAGAAGTAGTGTCTCTCAGTATGGTGTTAGGCCACCGTGTTTGCTAACCCAACATGCCAGATGTCTCAGCATGGAGTTGTAGAGGTTCCTAATGGTGTCCTGTGACAATCCATCCCATGCAGCTTGAATATTCCCACACAGTTCCTGCAGATTGTGCGGTAGGGGTGGAGATGGAGTGACACCAGGTCTTCTGAACGTGTGGTGCGCAATAACAAATCATTCATCTTGGCACTGACCACGGTGCCTCCACACACGGATTCGTTGGTCGTCTCCACCAAGACAGAAGCGGGACACGTCGCTGAAGACGGCCCGCTGCTATTCCGAGTCATTCCATGACAGTCTGGAACGACACCATTGCAGTCTTTGGCGATGCTGATGCGCCATTAAAGGCAGTCCACGTAACCTGCATCATGCAGGCATCTGCCAATGGTCCTCATGGAGGGCATCACTGTTTGCTGAATGTCTGCAATCGTGGCTGTTGGGTCAGTCAGGAACAGCAATAAGGCTTGTCCTTGCATACATCACATGTGCACATGAGTACAGAAACCTTGGAAGAAGGCTCAGAAGAAGAACCTCGATCTCCTCTAGATGATACCAGAAAGCAGACTAATCACACAACAATAACAATGAGCTATGCACATCATGGATTAAGAAAACAGCATAATCTGTCCATTAAAAGGTTATTTAGATAGCAATAATGGTTCTTCTATAGCATCAAAATGCGTACCAAAGAACCATTTAGGCATCTTTGTTCTTACGAAAGAATGCTGACAAATGAAGAACTGATGCAATCAAGTGAGTGTGAGCACATATATATGCACACAACAAAGCCCTTGCCAAAAAACACTTCACTGGACGCTAAGAGTTAATGCAACGCTGATTCTTTTACTGTGCTAATGCACTGGAGGCTTCATCAGTGGGCAACAGCAATAAAACCTCAGCTAAACCTGAATGGAATGAAACCTATTTAATAGGACTTTTAAAATGAGATTGCTCTGGGATGGAAATGTTGCTGTTAAGAGCCCAGTACGAATCACGTTAGAACTCATTTTCTCCTGGGCCAAACCTTTGCTGGATGCTAATGGCGTTATCTACTTAAACAACAATCAAAGTTTTGCAACAGGGACTCTGAGTGCGACTATTCCTTTTATTGCAAAACCCTAGCAAAGCACTGCGTCTCAAAAAGGAAAAGCCCTGGTGCATTCGAAAGGCAACCTTGCTTTGTTAATAAAGAGAATGGAACAACCTTTCTTTATAGTCATTCATCTCTAGCCCACCTGGCGAACCATAAACAGAAGTAGAGAATATGGGACAGAACATGCAAAATCACTACTACAACTCCAGACTTCTAAGGATGAATGACCATGAACATGTTGGTTGCATATCACTTCCAGACACCACACAGAGACGAGCCATTGTCTGCAGTTGGTATAGCAGTCTCTTATACAGACCAGAATGAAGTAATCCATATTCAGGTAATGTTTGAAGGGCTGGACAAGGACCACAGGCAGACACTAAGCCAGGGAAGTCATCATGCAGCTGTGAAAGCTATGGCAGTAATCAGCTGGGGCCATGGTTCCTTCAAGTGTGGCTCCTTCTGCATCATAAACCACTTATAAAAGCAGCCATGCTGGGAAGAACTGTAAGATTACCCTGAACTGAAGCATAGTGAGCTGCGTGAATGTGAATGCTTTAACAGCTGGAGAGATAAAAGCAGGTCTGTAATCTTTGGTGTACCCTGGAAAAAACAGTCTTTAAAGGAAAGAACAAAAACCTACCTATCTATCTATCTATCTATCTATCTATCTATCTATCTATGACAATACTTTACTCGAATCCCGGTGCATCAAATTCACCATGCCATAAACATGTCATGGCAAATGTCATACACTGTAATGAGTTGTCCGATGGAACTGCTGGCCAGAAATGCAAAGCAAAACTCCCACATGGCAGCAAAAGGACCTGCAGCAAGGTTTCCCTGCCATGGGAGTGCTTGTGCATTGTTTTGCTGTGCGGAATTCCGTACACAAACATGAGCTGCATGTAAAATCAGAAAGGAATCTACCACCTTAACACACAGCTAACCTCTGAAGTATTCAAAGCAACATCTAGCTAAGCCTGAGGCATATTAGCAGCAATTCCCATATTCTGAGAAAAGGGAAAAAATGGCCCCAATCTATTTGGCCCCAATCACCAAAGGTATTTTGGGAAAAAAGCAGGAGCAGCATTTAATGAAAAGAACACCTTGCAGAGTGTTAAGCAATCATGATCTACTTCACAAGCTAATGCCTTTGGAATGGCTGAACAAGGAAGAGAATAGAAAGACTCCTAGCTGGCTACAAAAAGCTTTAGCAAGCTGAGGTACCTGCCAAAGGTGTTTCCCAACATGCTACGTTAGCATGATCCACTGATCCACTCACATCAGCACAACGCACGCTAACACATCAGTGTCACTGCAGTGCTGGGAATGATCAACCCCCAGCATGTGGTGGTCCTGTGGGGGTCCTGACCATTGAAGAACAGGGTAATACAGTATACAGAGAAACAGATGGACTACAGTCTGGAACGGTAGAACTACAAAGTGCTCCTATATGGTCAGTGGGGCTGATAACATGGCCAACGCTTGTAGATACAAGAAGGTGCACCAAATATAGCAGCCAGTGAATGTATATTATGGCAAATATCTCAGAACTGAGCTTTGTGCCTCTGTAAGCAAGGATGGAAGTTTTCTTCTTTTGCCTCCACAGAGCAGCAGGCAAAGGGCAGATGTTAGAGGAATATAAAGGGCTCTGACAAATGCAGCATCTGTGAAGGCCCCTGCTATGCATTTTTTATAAGCCACTAATCCATTCCTTGTATAACTCAATATAAATCAAATTACCAGGCTACAAATGCTGTCACTGACTATAGTAATTAGATAGAGAAGCTGATGCCTCCAGCGCCGTATGCCTTGAGGACGAGGGGAAAGTGGAGAGCGACAACGTATTTACACTTGTGTTTTGTCCAATTCGCCGCCGGATGAAGTGCAGGTATTGGATTGCCCTGAGAGGGAAAAGGGATGAAAGGATGCGTTTCTCTCTCTTTTTTGGGGGGGGAGGTGGCGGCAATTACCGGTGAGAGGTTTTCTAGAGCACATTTGTTAATTTAGACTCCTTTATGCCCTCCTGCCTGTTGACTTTGAGAGCACAATAATAAAGGGCGAGACGTCGTTCCCATTCCTCTTCAAAGACAACGTTCAAAAAACCTTTCCATTACTTTCCAAGCACTCGTTTAAAACCAACGCTATTTTTCACGACTCCAGTAAAAGTTTACCGCCTTAACTATTGGATGTAAACATCTTCCCCTGTATTGACTGAGTGGACTACTTTCGCTGCTCATGTCAGTTCAGCTAGCCATAAAATGTGGGATAACAAAAGAACCATTTGTATGCATTAAGGATTTTTGCTTGGCGAAATGGTTCCTAAGACTGCCTGAGAATGTTAAAACTTCATATTCATTATTTCTCACTTGTAGTTTATTGAAACAAGCTGAGAAGTTCTGTGGAACAGACAGTTTTCCAACTTGCATTCCATATCACATTTGTGTCGTGTCTCACATTTGATGTTAATCAATTAAGTTCTTGGGAACCCACCACCACCACATCGTTGGTCTAGGCTAGTGTGTTGGGTCCAAAGCTAATGATTTGTCTCTACAAACAAAGTTCTGACCAGGCTACGGTCTTTCCTGCAGCTCTTTATTGATTTGAGAGCACCTTGGGTAAGCACAGAAAAAAAAATGGATTCTTGAAGATATTGGACCTTCTAAATAACAAAACTCTTATATTACAAAGTACTGATTCAATTAGAAAACTTGGAGCACTCTAAAGAGTCTTTTCAGGATTGGTTCTTTAGGTGAACAAAAGGTGTCTGAATTGCAATCTGTAGGATTTGTAGTTGCAAATATCCCAAAATGAATGAACAGAATATGAAGAAATAACAGGCATGTCAAAGCCATCTACGCATATCCATGTTGCAGAGATATCTACTGAAGTTAGCATGCTAATCAGCTAGCCCTGGCATGTCCTGTCTCGTAATACCACTTGGTACCTGAAGAGGCGATAGTGAGTTACTGTAGCATCGAGTCTGCCATCAGTCCAACATGAGAAGATGAAGAAGTAGCCCTGCTGCCCCGACAGCGAATTCTAACCTCTCATCAACTGTGTTGAAGGTGCTGCTCCCTGTTAGATCATTTAAGGGACGGTTGCTAATGAAAAAAGAACAAATGCACTGATGGGTGAAGCTTTTGGTAAGCAACCACTGGTGGCCTCAATCGGCACGAAACCATGTTCAGCAGCAAACCAAAAAATGTATGTGATATACAATAAATAGAAGCAGAACATAAGTTAAGAGCTTAAGTGGTGCTGGAGATGCTCTTGGAGAGAAAAGGGCTGAAGCTCGATGCTGACCTCCTAATGTTCCTCCTAGGCTGGTTAAGGAGTGAAGAGGGAGAAGGAGGGACTGTGCATTTCCTTGTTTCTTATAATAGTGGTGACACATTGTCTGGTGACATAGTTGTTTGAGGTGTGGAATATTTGACAGGTTGCATCACCTTACATACTGCTACCATTAAGGAACTCATAAGATTGCAACATAAAAGGAGGAATAGGCAAACTACAATGAAAACAGACAAATAAAAGGATAATAAAAATAATTAAATAAAAAAGAAAATTAGATAAAATATATTTAAAAGTAAAAGAACATATTTTGATAATATGAGAATAAATAAACAGATAAATAAAGGAATAAAATAACTATATGCATTATTGAAGAGGAACTAATGGTTTAACAATGGTTTCAGTGGTTTACACTGCTGTTACATGTTTGCCTAACATTAGTTAACTGTTGTTAATGCGTTACTTAATGTTAGTCAGTCCACATTGAATGTAAAGATGTGTTGATGGACAAACAGATTGTGACGAGCGCTGAGCTAAAATCAAGGCGAGGTCATTTAACAGATTTGTAATCAACCACACCAGCAACAAGAGCATGGCGGACATAACAGAAGGGCAAGACAGAGTCAGAGTCAAGACAAAGACAAGGGCAAAGACAAAAGAGTAAATCAGAGAATCAGAACAAAGTCAAAACCAAAGTAGCAAACAAGAGTGATCACAGAGAGAACCGCTTGGTACGCACAGAATGGCAATACTTTGCAATTGGTCAGCGGGAGAGAGGAGTATATATACAAACAGACTAAATTAACAACAGGTGTGATCAATACTGAAAACGGGACGGGATTGGGAGATGGCGGACATGTGAAAGTGACGTCATCAGGTAGTGGGTTATGTGAAATGGAGTCCGGGAGATCGGAGGTGAGAAGAGAGCCAGCAGGCGTGACAAAAGAGTTACCAAAAACTATGAAAACCATGAAAACAGAATTTGAAACGTTACTTCATGTGGAAGATTGGAGAAATCTGATAAAGTATAGGAACTCTTTAGCCTTTTTAATGTATTGCATTTTGAATTTGGTGACTTTTTGAAATCTTCCCTTAATATGGCCTTCGATTGACCAGCCAGTCGGTCTGAACATTCCACAACAAACTAATAACAAATAAAAACAAACACAATATCCAGCCGTAACTCCTTTTCTACAATACCTCAGAGAAACAGAAGCCACTCGGAAGTGCAAAAAGCAATCAAAATGCATTCATTTGCTTACCTGGTGCTGCCAAGTGTATAATTAAAATATCTGATATGCTTTGGCAGTTGTCAAACACTGGCACAGTCACGTGGTGCTACTTACAAGGTAATGGCGATTTGAACCAAGCCAACAGTATTACTAAATGTATAGTGTTTATACAAACCAAGAATGGGCAATAGTTAACATTAATAGCACACAGGCAGGAAGGCCTTTAACTAATTACTATAGAAAATCTGTTGAATCTGTAAAAATGTCTATTGAGAAGCTCCAAGTGCTGAGAGCTCTTCAGGAGTGAACCACTGCTTTCTAATTTAAGCTTCGCTATTATGCCTTTCAGATGAATGTGTTTTCATTGCGTACTGCTCTTTATTTTCAGTTTGTGAACAGCACACAGATCCTTCCTGCATAAAAAATCTGGCATTGAACACATTCCAGTATACCATTCATAAAAGTACAGCAGCCCTTTTTAACTGGTATTGAACCCGGAAATCATCGAGTTCCCTGCGCCTTGCCGAATCACTGATTACTATGATCAAACTGAAAAAAAGGTCTTTTGTGCCTCGCCTGTAAGCATGACCTGAAAAGAAGGTGACCAGCACTGACCAGTAGGTAGTCGGTTAAACTGATGAATGTAAAATGCATTGAAAATTAAATTTGCACAGTTTTGCCCATGACCCCAAAGCAGGCTTGGTTTAAATGCTTTTACATGCATTACAAGCTCACTGAACAGCCACAAAAGGGCGGTGGCCTTTGTGAAGTCTGATGTAGCTCAACATAGTTGCTGGATATTTTGTTGGGCTACTTTTAACACCCTGGATGGTTTTAGCCACTGGGTTTTTTGCTCATAGTAGTAGGCCAGCCTTTCGAGCCTTGGGGTCAGTTGTCCACATGAGTAGACTGATCAGAATGAAAACGGTTAAGTGGACTTTCATTAGGCAAGAGCATGTAGTCAGGCTGACAGAAATCTGTAAGAAGAGTCCCGGAATTACTTGGATTTTGGCATTGATTACAAATAAAGTCATGGGCAGTCATGGGCTGGAGGTTATGGAACCAGGCTTGTGACCAGAAGGTTGCTGGTTTGATCCCGTTAACTGAGTGGACACGACTGAAGTGTCCTTGAGCAAGGGACCTAACCCTTAACTGCTCTGTGGGCACAATGACTAGGGCTGCCCACTGCTCTGGGCAAGTGTGCTCACTGCTCCCTACAGTGTGTGTTCACTGGTGTGTGTGTGTATTTGTGTATCACTGCATGATTGGGCTAAACATGGACGACAAATTCCTCTGTATGTAGCACACATAGCACATGGTTCTAAATTGTAAAACTGATCTGGATCTGATCTTAATCTAACAGTTGTACTTTTCAGGTATTTTATTGTGCGCCTTGAGTAACAACCACATTGCAGGCTAGAAGAAGTGGCCCCAGCATCACCTTCCCCAAAGGGCTCCTGAAGCTGCAATATGATTTGTACAACATTGAGGAGGAACCATTTCTTCTCACATAATGTGTTTCAGTGTATTTATATCTGTAATAATGTAATCATTTCGCTATGTTTTATAGGTCATTGTTACACTTGCGTGTGTATGTGAATATACGTGTGGGCAAATTTCACACTCAGTTTGTTTCCACCCAAATAAGTCCACATTCCCACAATGGCCAGAACTTCTCATAGCGGCCCACAGACGTTCCCGAGATTTTACTGGGTCTATAATGTACATCTGTTCCTTTGATTCATATCAGTATCTCAATAATACATCACTAATTAGCTCTAAACAAAGATACACTGACCTCTTCTGCAGTGAAGACTTTTAGCTAACATGTACCAAGAAGGTATCTTCTGGTGAAGGCTGTAAGCCTTGGGGTCTGCGTGAACTGGTTCTACACGAGCACAGGTTTCAGCTAAAGCAGTAGTTGGTCTTCAAGCAAGCAATCTATGATAGATGATGTAGTAATTATGTGCAATAAACAAAAATAATTGCTATGAAAAATGCTTAATATGTTCTGGGGTAACACTGTAATCGAACCCTGATACGTAACATTGACATTACCAGGTCGTAAACATGTTATATGTGTGGTTATGACACGTTATGTCCACAAGTCATGAAATCAGTGTTGTGTAACAGGATTAAGGTAGAGTTAGCCTAATAAAGCAGTAATGAGCAGTTAATTAGCAGTTATTAGCTTGAAAAGGCTTAATAAGTGCCTATGGGCCTAGTTATAGCCTATTAGGAGACACTGAGTGCCCAGTTATTGGGCACTGATGAAGCTTAACAAGACCATTATAATGTCCTCTGTTACCGAAATCTAAAACTTTTCCAGGTGCATCATGGGAAGTCTTTTTCTCAGCTATACTACGCTTTGATCAGCCTCTGGTCTAAGCTCTAGCTTCTGTTATCACCCAGCTGTCTTAGTCGGAGTTCAGAGAAGAATCTGTAATCAGGATAAAGACGTCAAAAGGGAAGGAAACTTGTTTCCCTGCTTGCGAACGCCGGAACCACTAAAAACAGCCGAGGAGGAGGAATGCTGGCTTAGAAGTTTGACTGCAGGGCAAACTGTTGAACTCTGCAGTTTACCTGCGCTAGCGTGGCTCCAGAGGGTAACTTTGTCATCATCGCAACTGACCAAGAGCGCAGCACCCGTCATCTTCCGCAAGCACTTAAAAGGACTTCAAAGTCCGGCAAGAGGCTCACTTCAGCCCAACGTAGGCTAGCAAGCCCGTGGCGTGCCTACCTTTCGGTGGAGTTCAAACAAAGGTCTCTCGCTCTTTTTCCGCCTGCTTATTAATCTTTAATGTTACGACCTGCTGCTGAATATTTATACTATTGCAGAGCCGAGCCGAGCACTAGGAGAAGTGCATCGATTACCCCTCTACACTGTCACCGTGTGAAAATACCTGAAATAAAGGGAAAGAGATTGGAAACACTTCCAACCTACTGTCAAGAGCCGGTGAGAGCTATTCTGAAAGAAACATCAATACTGGTGGAGCTTCCTTCGCCACCGTTCTACTGCTCTAAACGACTGTGTTGACCTCTCCGTGATTCATTTCTTCATACTCTATTCAAGGCAACATGCAGCATGCTGGCCCTCAATGGCCTTGATATTCACGACCAATGTGCGCGGCCTGATAGTGGTGGTTCCTGCTGTCTTCATGATAAATGGAGAGTTATAAATTATTACGAGTGCACAAAATGCTGAGGCGAAAACAGGCCGTTCGGAGATGTTTTATTTTTCCCTACCATAAAGGGTACCAGCGCAGGGTACCAGGCTGAAGTAGTGATAGAGCACGACAAGGATGGCATGTAATATCTCAAGGATTTCTGATGATTGACCAAGTGCAAGGAACAGGCAAGGTGGTACAACTAACTTCCTGTTTAACAGTCAGGAGAAAGATACGTTATCTCTCCCCCATGTGGTCCGGTTACAATATTTGTGTGGCTATATACACTCAACGTCACAAATAGCTGCACCCAGGAGGAATCAACTGACAGGAATGGAACTTGGTGGGTAGGTTTGACATTGTAAGACATGCGAATACGACGACTGCCCTTAACACCCCGTCAATGTCACCAAAGACTGCAATGGTGTCGTGCCAGACTGTCATGGGGTGACTCAGAATGGCAGCGGGTCATCTTCAGTGACGAGTCTCGCTTTTGTCGTGGTGGAGACGACCAATGAATCCGTGTGTGGAGGCACCGTGCTCAGCACCAAGATGAATGGTTTGTTGACACGCGTCACACATCCGGAAGGCCTGGTGTCACTCCGCCTCCACCCCTACTGCACCATCTGCAGGAACTGTGTGAGAATATTCAAGGGATGGATTATCACAGGACACCATTAGGAACCTCTACAACTTTTACAAACATGGCCGCCCGATGCCATACTGAGAGACACTACTTCTGTATGTGTAGCTCAATAAATATTGACCATATCAGTCTAAATGTATCATCATTTATTGTTCCTGGTGACCTTTATCTTCCTTCCCAACAGCACTGCAATGCCACACCTCCTTCTGGGTACAGCTGTTCTTCAGATGATGAGTGTGAATGTCAAACCGTCCAAAACCTCCTCAAACTATCTTTAAACAATGCCTTAGGTGTATTCCTTTTATGTATTGACCTTCCATGAGGGAGCATTAAGAGGCATTAAACACTTCCAACTTCTGGTCCCTATCACGGCCACTGTGAAATCTGAATCGAAAAGTTCTTCAAGAAACCAAAAGCGCTTCTTCTACGGCATGGCTTAATCAAACCTGGTCCTTCAGAAACAATCAGCTTGCCAAAGGAGATCCACTCAGATTTCTAGCTCCTGGATTGATGAAATCGCCCCAGAGAGCCAATCAAAGCCGTATCTCTTGGAGCTCCATCACAAACCCTGATTAGATTAGAACTTTTAGTAATGTAAGTATCACAACAAAGCTCTTGAGTGGAAAGTGAAACTGGAGTGATGGATTACCAACAGCTGCTTTGCTAGGTCTCCTGCTAAATCAAAGTACACAGAAGCTCCACCAGCATATCCTGCTGATACCATGCCACGGTGCAATGCTAGCACCTCCCACAACACCCTATTCCAGGCTAGCAGCAGCACCTGCAATGCAACTCTAAATTAATCCAGTTCTGCCTGCGCACATCAAAGTCACTACAATGACGTTCTTGCACAGTGGGGAGGTGGTGAGGTGATGTTTGGTGTTGTGGCATCTGTCACCTGTGTAATACAACACAGGCATGGGTGGGAACAACAAGGCCGCCCTGCGCAAACCTGCGAGGCACGGTTCAGGCACAAAGACGCGAGATGCTAATTAACTGCTAGCAGTTTTTTTTTAACCAAGTCAGGTTAGAAAGATGACAGGTCTTGGGGAAAATAAGTAGTTTGTCACATCAGAAGATGCTAGCACGATCAATATGACATTTTACCCCCAAACACATCCAAATAGTCACTTGAACATGGATAACATTAAGGTTAGCATACCAGTAAAACCCAGATAGCCGTATTACAAGCCTTCACAACCAGTGAAACCCCTGTAATGCAGAGCAGGCAAGACAGCAGCAGGTTGGATGTATCAATCCCTTCCTTTTTAATGGCAAGTTGTTCAAACCGCTAGGAAGCTGCCTGGCTAATCGCTAATGGCTAGTCATGCCAACACACCTTGAACAGAAGCCAGAAAAGAAACATTAAAGGATATAAACCCTAAAGAAGACATTCAATTCAAATTAAAACATGCCGACATGCACTCAATCAACTTGACATGTTTCAATTTACTCCCGAAATGCGCTACACGTCCAACAGATCATCCAGCCATGGTTAATTATGGACCAGTTCCTCCGCAAATCTCTGACAGCCATAATGAATTCTTCAGATGAGGTGAAACCCTACTACAACGCACTCCAGCTAATGCAAGCAGACAGGAAGCAGCGGTTTGGACGCGTAGATCCCTTTCGCTTTAATGGTGAAATATTCAAAGCGCCTCATTTGGGAAGCGGCCGGGCTAATCGCTAAGCAGAGTCTTGCTAACACACCTTTAACTTAGCCGCCTGCTGCCGTCTGGGTAATCACTATCATCAATTTCAATTTATCTCGGGGAAATTCAACAGTTCCTCAAGAATTCATTATAGCGGCCGCCGCCATGTTCGGGATGGGTGGTTACTGAGGCTCATCGCAGGCCTGGTTGAAGTTTGATTACAGTGACTTTCCAGTGCTACTGAAAAGACTGAAACCATTTCGCAGCATATTGTCGCTATCACAAGCCTCTCGCATCTCTCAAACGAAGATGCAAAGAGATTTGTTTACAAGTCAGGATCACTTTAGAATAAGGCTACCCTTGTAAAGTGTTAATGAATGGTTTAAATTTTGTTTATTGATGGTTATTAATTAGATCAGAAAGACTTTGAATTCATTAGATCATCATCAGAATTTGATGTTTACAGGTCTTACTTTGCCTTTTTCATCAGACAGCTTCAATACATATTCATATACATCATATGGAAGAACTCACTTTTGCCTCACCTTTTTATTAATGTGTTATAACTGCTTAATAACACCTTGTATAGTGTTTATGACCTAACTAATAACCATTAATCATCAGTATATTGTCACAATCACAAGCCTCACATCTCTCAAATGAAGATGCAAAGAGATTTGTTTACAAGTTGGTATCACTTTAGAATAAGACTACCCTTATAAAGTATGAATGGTTTAAAATAAGTTTATTAATAGTTATTAATGAGATCAGAGACAAATTTTTGTAACACACTTTTGCCCTTTTTATTAATATGTTGTAACTGCTTAATAATACTTTGTAAAGTGTTTATGACCTAATACGATTAACTAATAAGCATTAATAAACTAATTTCATAAACACTTGATACATGATGGTAGCCTTATTCTACCTACAAGGCATTTTGGACAATTTCTTAATTTTCTCATTCAAAAAAGTGCAACTACTTAAACATTTGCTAATAAAAACAGAGAAATTCTAATAAATTAGTATAAAACACATTTTATTATGTGAAGAGCAGCTTGCGTTTCTTTTGCATGTTCTCTGGCAACCCATCATCAAAGTTACTGTGCCATCTTAGTCTTAGCATTGAAAAAAAACTTTTTCAGTCACTTCAGGTTAGCATGGAGCCTTAAAAAATGACCTGGTGTATTTATTGTATATTTTCTTCCTAAACATTTGAGTTAAAATGTCTCATAAAATCATATCTGTTGCTCACCAAATAATATCAGGTACTCAAAGCATATCGTCGCTGTCCAACGTAAAACAAGTATCTCCAAAATGGCAACTTTACAGGAGAGGCCAAAATCCAAACTGAACAAAAATGTAAGTCAATGAAACCAGACGTCTTTCCATATAGTATTCAGTGCTCACCAAATTGTATCTGGTATGCGCTAAACAGTATCTGGTGCTCGACAAATAGCATCTGGTTGATAGTAATAATAGCTCACCAAATATTACCTTGTGCACACCAAATATTATCTGGTGCTCCAAATTTTTACCCGAAGCTCACCAAATAGTGCTTAGTGCTCACTTGGTAGCATCTAGGGCTCATAGGATAGTGTCTAGTGCTTACCTGATAGCATCCAGTGCTCACGAAATAGTATCTGGTGCATCCCAGACAGTATCCAGTGTGCACCAAATATTTTCAGAATCTCACTAAAGAGTACCTGATAGCATCCGGTGAGTATCAAATAGTATCTAGTGCTCACCTGTTAGTATCTAGTACTGACCAAATATTTTCCGAATCTCACTAAAGAGTACCTGATAGCATCCGGTGAGCATCAAATAGTATCTAGTGCTCACTTGTTAGCATCCGGTACTCACCCAAGGACATCTGGTACTCAGCATGCGACAGTACGTGATGCAAACAAGATTGACCACTTTAGATTAATTCAGTTAATTTGCATAGTACCCTCCCCATTTTTGCAGCACCTATAATGCACAATCATGAAGTCAGGTACACTTAAGACTTGCAGCTCAGTGGTGCCCTCATGTGCGTGTACAAAAAGGCTCCTGTACAGTAGTAAGTGCTGTTGCACACAGAAAATGCATTAGTGCCATTGTAAACGTTGAGTAATTCCAACACCAGACATGAGATCAGTACACAATCTAAACTTTGTGCTAAAATTTTAATTATGGAAAGAAATAGAAAGCTGTCCAATGCAGGTTTACCTTATAATGCTACACTGAAATGCCCTGTACAGCTCTAAAGCTTCTGTTCCAAGCTGGTAAGGCTAACTGTTTTCAAACACACAGCCCGATACGCATCAGTACTTTGCTAGATCTAATCTGCTTCTGGGGAGTCTGCTTACGAGCCCAAGCAAGCCTTGCCTTGTCTCTGCACACTCATCCCTATTTGTTTCAATGCATAAAACTGCTGTTTCTTTTCCCTCCATCTCCGTTCACTTTTTCGCAACCCACCAGAGAGACGTGTGGGCAATAGCAAGCAAAAAACAACTCAGTTACTTCTCATGAGCGCCTGACAGGCCAATGGGAAACACAAGCTTTTAATCCAACATGTGTGCTGGTATTACTGCAAATGCTCAGAGGACATACAAGAGTTCTGTTGGTCCTGGAGGAGTCGCTTTAAAAGGTTGCAAATGGGATTCTGTTGTTTGAAAAATATCTGTGACCCACTGGGCCTGGAAACTGAAGCAGCCCAAGAAATACATAGAAGTCATCTTTGATGAGAGTCGTTTCGAAGTCTCTACACATCAGCCAGGGAAGAACTTCAAAATCACCAAAATGTCAGACCATACTATCTTAAGTACTATCTTAATAAAACAGCCATAGGTCACTTTATTAGAACGTTGACCCTCCAGAATTCCAGAGGTAGAAATTGCTTTGACTTTTGGCCAATCATTGGTTCCTGCTATGTCAATCAGTTAGAAGCTGTGTTCTTGACTTGTCGAGCAATCAGAGACTGTATTACTGATTTGTCAACCATTCAGAGACTGTGTTCCTGACTTTCGACCAATCAGACACTTTGTTTCTGACTTGTCAACCAATCAAAGGCTATGTTCCTTACTTGCAAATCACAGGCTGTGTTTCTGACTTGTCAAAAAATCATAGGCCCTGGTCCTGACTTTCGACCAATCATAGACTGTGCTCCTGACTTGTCAACCAATCATAGGCTGTGTTTCTGACATGTCGAACAATCACTGGCTATGTTCCTGATTTTCGACCAATCATAGACCGTGCTCATGACTTATTGACCAATCAGAGTCTGTGAGCCTGACTTGTCAAACAATCATAGGCTGTGTTTCTGACTTGTCAACCAATCAGAGGCTGTGTTCCTAACTTCTCTACCAGTCAGAGACTGCATCCTTGACTTGTCGACCAATCAGAGACTGTGTTCCTGACTTGTCGACCAGTCAGAGGCTGTGTTCCTAACTTGTCAACCATTCCAAGGCTGTGTTCCTGACTTGTCGACCAGTAAGAGGCTGTATTCCTAACTTGTCAAGCATTCCAAGGCTGTGTTCCTGACTTGTCCACCATTCAGAGGCTGTGTCAACAGTGAACTTGTCAAAAAGAGAACTTGTCAAACAGTCAGTTGGCCTAGCAGCATGCACAATTCTGTACGTCACTTTTCTGCACAAAGCTTTGCAAGATGGTAGGCACTAGTATCATTCATTTGCTGCTTTTTGGAATGCATGGCTTTCCAGCAATCCTGGCCATGCCTTTACGAACCTCGAAAAAGGAAATGATGCGAAAAGCCAAAACAGTCGCATTATGAAATCAACCAGTCGCGCATCCCACATACAATGCCCAGGACTGCATAACTTCGGCCCGTGCCAGAGTTTGCTGGAAGCAAACCCCATGGCACCAATTTCAGGAGGTCCAGAGAACAGTTCTTTGGACCTCTTCTGGGCTTAGAGACCACTTTCACACTTGACCAAACTTACCAAACTTGCAGAGGAAGCAGTTGTGGGTCTGGAAAAAAACTCTACTGTGAAAATGGACGTATGACTTCCGGTTACTTAGTTGCTAGCAAATCTTGGATAGATTCATCCGTACTGTGCAACGAGACATGAACTGCAAACCAGGGATAGACTGGCCATCGGGAAAACCGGGACAATTGCCGGTAGGCCACTATGAATGACCTGTGACATGTTAGTGGCCCACAAAATGGCGTTTTGTAGGGGTTATGGTGGGGAGTGTGTGGATGTGGTCACTGAGGTTGTAGAGGGCTGGCCTAGACAAACATCTAGGGCTAAATAATCCAGCCCTGCTGCTTGAAACAATCAGAAAAAATCTTGTTATGATCAAATGAACTCGGTTCATAATATATAATGTGCAACACAGACAGCTAGAGCCAGTCTCAGGTGCTCCGCAGCTGATCTTTCTTTGGCAGAGGAGTGTGAAAGCGCCATGAGCCAGAGCTGCGCAGGCGGTCTGAGGACGTATCAACAGATAAATCAGGCAGTGAATATGAGGATAGGTCAGACAGACGCGTGACATTTCATCTGTTTCTTCCTCCTGTTCTTCTGCCAAACACGCAACCTGTCACATTCGAAATAACGCCGTTATCACTGTTTGAATAAACCCGCTAACCTTTTGAGTTAAATATCAGTAGAATGAATTGTACAGGAGAAGAAATTGTCTGAATATGTCACCTGACAAGAAACGGTAATATCTGATCTCGGTCAAATGAGACGGTGGATGGCTTGAACAAAAAGGATGATGACCTTTTACCAAAATGATGTAGGTTAAAGAGGCACCACTAATACTATCTGTAGTAAACATGGCTAATCACCTCCTAGATTAGATTAGAACCATTTAAGCAATTGTGCGCACAAAGGAATTCAACCTCCGCATTTAACCCATCCGTGCAGGGAAACACCCACACACTAGCGAACCCACACTAGCCGTAGCGGTGGGCAGCCCTATCCATGGCACCCAGGGAGCAGTTGTGGGTTAGGTACCTTGCTCAAGGGCACTTCAGTCATGTCTTTTCAGTTCAGGGAACTGCCGACCTTATGATCACAAAGCTGGTTCCCTCGATTACAGTGGTGCTGTAACAGTCTCTGGGCTGATTGTCCAATCGAAAGATTTGAAAATCCCAAAGACTTGATGTGTTGCACTACGGTAGGTTTCTTCACACAAGAGGAGCCATGGCGGCAAAGACAAGGCCCTTAGTAGGGACTGGGAGCGCTCCCCACCAAGGGCCGAGTGCCTTGCGGCATATATGCTGGCTGAGGTTGTCTTAGAGCCCAGAGATTTGGCACAAGCTGGTACCTTTCCTGGGATGGTGGACCTTTAAAGGGGGCTATGGAGCAACTGGCTGCTGGTCTCTAGAAGCTTGTGAGGCTGATGCTGCAAAACCATGGCCTCGCTACAGCAAAACTAAGGACTTGGCCCCTCTAGCTCGTCTACAGCAGGGCACAGCACTGTAGATTGAATAATGCACTCTCTAGCGCATGGGGACATGGCATCAATCATTCACCGCAAATCAAAGCCTGCCAGCGCTATTATTTTATGATGAGCTCTGGACACGGGAGAGAGAGAGCATGACAGGAAGAGAGAGGGCAAGTAAAGCTCATTTAATACACAGCCTCTCGGTGGAGAAGGCAGCTAGCCTAAGGTCCGCTGTTGGCCAACGCCAGGCCGTTGCCCATTGTTCATGTGGTGTATCCAACACTGTTGGCTCCAATGAGAATCTGTCAGCTCCTGTTTGGCCAAGCGAGTTGAGTCAGTGTAGAGTTCTCTGATTGATGGAAACTTAGCATGTACCTGGCAGGGGCGCTACACCGCAGAATGTGACTCTAGATTATGCTTGTAGTTTAATAGAATCTGTACCACCAATAGAAGATGAATGGGGCTCCAGTGTCCAGCCACATGGTCCTACTGTGTCCTGAACCACATCAGCAAGTCTGCATGACTTTAATGAACAGCTGGATGTGGTTTAAGCAGGAGGCTTTGTAAATGAAGTGCAGAACGAATTTGGGTGACTATTGCCTTCTAGTGTTTCCTAGCGAACATTAGCTTTGCAGCTCCAGTGCTGAACCAATGCACAATTTGGACACCAGGTATGTCTCGGCCCATCAGCTTTATCAGGGGTAAGGGGGGAAGCCCTTACATTTTCCATCATACCCTTCCTTTAATGAGATACAAGTATAATAAACTTGTATTATGACTAGCAATAACTGACTGTTAAGAGGTTAACGCTCACCTGACTACTAACTGAGTCGGTAGGGTTAAGAGTCACCCTCATGTTTGTTTTCCCCTTGCTAGTTTACATGTGCTTATTAAAGAGCAGACCAAATCCATGCTCTTCTCTATAGGTATGTTTTTGTGCTCCTCTGCGCTGCACAGATTTGTCCGTGTCTCCTCTTTCAGCAGCCGCTTTTGTGTGTGTGCACCTGAGTGTGAGTGTGACTCATACTCAGCAGTCAGGAACATTGTCAGTCTCTTTGAGAGACAGATTGACTCATTTTAGGGGGCGATGGATGAAGACACAGAGCTGTCAATCATTTCCCTTTGGGTCGGAGCTGAAACAGCCAGTGATTCTCATTCAGACATTTCAGACAGCAGCCCGTGTAGGCAAATCCTCTACACTGCTTTATTCAGACCAGACCAAACGCTATTCACTACACTGTTCACTGTATACCAAAAGATTTGCAGGCAGCCTTATTCATTAATACACCACCTACTAACCCCGGAGCATAGCTCTATACACTATATACGGAATTCCTTATATGTATACTACACATACTAAACCCTATACATGACCTTATCCGCCACATACTAAACTCCTCACGCGTACTAAACCCTATACACGACCTTATCCGCCACATACTAAACTCCTCACGCGTACTAAACCCTATACA
>CM067481.1:2382834-2409940 GCA_034552555.1 Semaprochilodus insignis
ATCATAGATTCATTAGAAATAGGCATAATAGGTTTCTTTAATAAATAGCATTCATGGCTCGTGTAGTGTGTGAATCGGCACTAGATACAATTGTCTGGTTAACCATTATGCTATTTCCAAAGCCTGTTTTTACATTGTATTGATGTCATCATGCAGAAATTTGAGATTATGGGTGGAATTTCCCTTTTCACTATAGCCACTGTGCTAGAAGTAAATGACTATAATGGGCACATGAAACAGACATGGTAAGTCGAAAGAGTCGGTTAGAAAAGGGGCATTACAGCTTTCCTGAGACTGACTCACACATACACACACATACACACACACAAGCTCCCTGTAATCAATAATGTGATCGATACACCTCAGTATTCCAATTTATCCTCCTCCACTCCCATCACTTAACCTCTGTCCCTGAGACGACAAAGCAATAACAAGTGTGTGTACTGCTGTGAGAGAGGTACGACGAGCGAACATAGCTGTGTGTGCGTGTGTTTCTCTATTACTCTTCCACGTAACAACAGATATTTCGCTGTTTAAATAACCCATTGACATGCGTAGCAAGGATTCCATCAACGTATTCTATCAAAATGTTGACACTGAATCAAAATAGGGAATAAATGCTAATAATAATAATAATAATAATAATAATAATAATAATAATAAAACTCTCCTGATTGTGAGGTATAGTTCCCTGGCCTACGACCAAGTCAGTTTCCACTGTCACTGTACAAACTCCCCTACCATGGTGAGATGTGTCCCTGCCAATCCAACTTCTCTGCCATAATGAGAAATGTCCCGGCCCATATTCCAATTAAACTCAGCTACAATGGTGTGGAATGTCCCTGCCCAAGTCCCAGTCAAACTCCCTCACTATGGTGAGAAGTATCCCAGCCCAAGTTCCAATCAAACTTGGCTACAATGGTAAGAAGTGTCCCTGCCAACGTCCCAATCAAACTCCTCTACCATGGCAAGAACTGTCCCAGCTCAAGTTCCAATCAAACTTGGGTTCAATGGTGAGAAATGTCCTGGCCCAAGGACAAACTTAACTCCCCATACCGCAATGAGAAATGTCTCAGCTGGTGAACAAATCAAACCGCACAACCATGGTAAGAAGTGTCCCAACTCACAACTCAATCAAACTCTGCTAGTGCAGTGAGGAATGTCCCGGCTTGTGGCCTTGTTAAACATCTCAATCATGAGGAGAAGTGTCATAGCTCTGTGTCCAATCAGAGTCTACTACCATGATAAGAAGTGTCCCAACCCCAGGCAAATCAAACTCTGCTACCATGGTGAGGAATGTCCCGCTCAGAGGGAAATGTAGGTCTGCTACAATGATGAGAAGTGTCCCACCCCACAGGCACATCAAGCTCTATTATCATATTAGGAAGCATCCCGGCTCGCAACCCAATCAAACTCCACCTGTTGTGCTAATGTTAGCTAGCACGCAAAGCAGTTAATTAGCCAAAGGAGATACTTGTTTAACTACAGTAGCATAAATGACCAAGAAGACAGCTGTCTCTAGTCGGTTCTTGTATTTGACAGTTTAGTGGAAAAGCACCTTAAGTTTGCCTCATTAACTGCAGTAGTAACCTAATTCTTGGGGTACATCACTATGTAGTCATGGGCTGGAGGATAGAGAGCCAGCCGGTTTGAACCCTTGAACCAACAGGACATAACTAAGGTGCCCTTGAGCAAGGTATCTAACACCAGCTGCTCCCTGGGCACCCTGGATAGGGTTGCCCACTGCTCTGGGCAAGTGTGGTCACTGCCTCCTAGTGTGTGCATATATGAGTGCGTATACTACATGGATAAGATGAGGTCAAGCTGCTTTGCATGCAAGCACATTGGTCAAATAAGTGGCTCCAAATTCTAAACAATTCTACACATATTCTGAATCTGATGTTACATCAGATTAATAAATTACACGATATTAAAAACAATACATATTAGTGCCAAAAAAGAACCCCGCTGCCCAAGGCTGAGATGGTTTCTGCTATCAAACCATATAAACTACTGGTATACGGCACTGCAGGGGGTATAAGTCTTTTCCAGAAGTGTTCATCCTAGAAAAAGTGAGATGTTGTCCCTGAGGTGGGTTCTGCACCCCGTTAGTGGACGGTGAATTCAGTTTGCACAGCAGAAGCTGAGATCAACAAGGGCTGCACTGGAGGAGCAATCATCATATTAAAAAACATGAAAGTCCACGAACTGCCCCGTGCTGCCATCCATATTTATTATGAGCCACGCTGAGACCACATTTCGATCCAGCTAGAGGAGCTTCTGCTTGAAACGTGGCCTGAGCACCTCTAAATAAACATCAGCGCAGGATAAAGCCGTGTGTGGGCTTTCCTTTTTCTGAACGCGAGATTCCCTCCATTCCACCTCACTGACTGAAGATGAAGGGCCAGAGGAAGGCTAACACAAACCGTGCAGATGGGACACAGTAACTGTACACCAGCAAAGTGGAGCTATAAAGGAGGGATTTCCAATAAAGTGGCCAGGGAGCGTTGGTCTAGGAGGACATTCTAAGAATATCAATGTATGTCACTAATCCTAATGCCAGGACTGCTCTGGTGTAGAGGGGCTCATCATAGTCCCAGAACTGTTCTGGCATTAGCATTAATTCTACTATTGCTGTGGTTAATCTTAATCCCAAATCTTTATTATGGGACTGCTGTGATATATAGGAGTTATTCTTAGTACCTGAAATACTTTAGTATAAATGGGTTGTGCTGTAATGTAAATGGGCTAATCTTAGTCCCAGAACTGCTGTTGTATAAATGGGCTAATCTTAGTCCCAGAACTGCTGTGGGGTAATCTTCGTCCCAGGACTGCGGTTGTATAAATGGGCTAATCTTAGTGCCAGAATGGCTGTGGGGTAAATTTCTGTCCCAGAACTGCTGTTGTATAAACGGGCTAATCTTAGTCCCAGAATGGATGTGGTGTAAGGAGGTTAATCTTACTCCCAAAACTGCTGTGGTGTTAATCTTAGTCCCATCTGCTAAACGAATGGGTTAATCATAGTTCTAGAACAGCTGTAATGTAAAGGGGTTCATCTTGGTCCAAGAGCTGCTGTGGTGTAAAGAGGTGACTCATACTCCTAGAACTCCTGTGGTGTTAATCTTAGTCCCAGAACTGCTCTTGTATAAATGGGTTAATCTTAGTCCCAGAACTGCTGTAACGTAGATGGGTTTATCTGAGTCCCAGTATTGTTGTGGTGTTAATTATAGTCCCAGAGCTGTTGTTGTGTAAAGGAGTTCATCCTTGTTGTGGGACTGGTGCGGTGTAAAGGATTTAATCTGCTGTGTTACTCTTAATACCAGAACTGCTATAGTGTTCATCCTAGTCTCCGAACTGCTGTGGTGTAAAAGAGTTAATCTTAGTCCCAGAATTAGTGAGGTGTAACTCTCTGCTGTGGTGTTACTCTTAATCCCAAAACTGTGGTGTAAAGAGGTTAATCTTAGTCCCAGTACTGCCGGTTGTGTGTTGAATTATATATCCTTACTGACAAGGCAGTGGAATTGAAACCTGGACTTAACCTAGGCCCTGAAAGCCACTCCACTGCTCTGACTCAGTGCAAGACCCTCTCCTCTGGTCTTTATGGCAGGGGTCCAGGCAGGATAATGAATGGAAGAGTGCTGGAACGGTTGGATGGATGGATGTGAATAAACAGAAGTGTTTTCTGTAATCTGTGTTTGGGAGCATTGTCTGGTATTAGATTAAACGCTGGAAAAGAGTCCCCAACCAGTGTGTGTGTGTGTGTGTGTGTGTGTGCGTGTGTGTGGCTCCCTTGTGAATAGACCCAGGCTCTTATTTCACACTCTTTTGCCCCTGCTAATTACCACTGTAACAACAACAATGACTATTTACATGGTAAATACTATCTAGAGTGGCAGACACACTGAAGTCTGACGTCTCTAGTGTTTTCTGTGCGTGCGTGCGTGTGTGTGTGTGTGTGTGTGTGTGTGTGTGTGTGTGTGTGCGCATGTCTGATATTCAGGTGTTAAAGAAGAACCCCACCAAATCTCCGAATTATCTGGATGAATACGAAGGTCTCTGCGGAGCTCTGAGGAGATTAGATGTAAGATAATGAATGGAATGGAAAGCCAAAGAAGAGCAAATGAAAAGAAAGAGGGGTCTACAAAGAAACAGGACTCCCCCGCAAAACCTGGCAGACTACCAAAACTTTCCCCACCAGATAAACAGCACTTAAAGCTGCTGGTGGTCTCAGAACAATGGACTGACCACCCCAGAGTCTAGACCTCAGCATCACTGGATGTGTATGAGGTTTAGGATGGTGAGAGGAAGCAGAACATGCTAAACCAGCTTCTGAGACTGAAACTGAAAGTGAGTCTCCTGAAAAGAACGGAAGCTGCAATAAGGGTAAAGACTGGACACACTACACACTCAAACACCTGATCTTAATGTCACTGGACAAAAAATAAGTCACCTTGTGTGGCTATAAATACCTGTGGGGTGTGAGTGACGGGATCCGTAGATTGAGAAGCGGTGGTACAGTGCAGTGAATGTCTCGCTCCATGTGTGGAAAATGTCTCCAAAGCAGATGTTAATGATTGGCTAAAAGGAGTGACTGAAATTTGGGCGTGCCAAAGACCATAGTGTGAAGGAAGTAGCTGAATCTGCAGGTGTATGGAAGCGTACGGTCATACGGGTCTACCAGCAGTGGCTAAAAACCCAGTCTACAGGAAATTCTCCTCAGAATTGTGCCAGGGAAGGCATCCACCAAATCTGGTCCAACTGAGCAATTCTTTGATGCAAGAGTGTCTGAACATTGATGTGGCCTACATCCAGAAAGTTGTCCAGTCCATGCCAAATCCAATCACAGCTGTTACTGGTGCTCGTCGAGGTATTACACACTATTAGGTACATTTCAGTCACAGCTTGTTTGTGTTTTGGCCTGTGATCTTGCCCATTGTCATTTCCCAGTCTCTTTTCCACCATCTGGGTTGCCAGATGATAAACAATAAAAATGTTAATTTATTAACAGTTATACTGAAAAACGGCATCCTGGAAAGGTCCATGTAGGGCACATGTAGGCTTACTGGTGGATTGGGATAGTAAATAAAATGGCCAGATTTGTGTTGTACATCTGGTTCCCATCACCACCACTGTGCAAAGGTAAGTTCAGGCTCAGGCTCTGAATGGCATCATTTGCATCCCAGCCACGGAATTATGCAGAAATTTGGAAAACTGGTGGAATTCCTCTCTCAAGTCTCTCAGATGTGCACACACAAAGCTCCTTACATTGCAATCATGCATATAATGCGTATGCTTCACGCTCCGCTGCAGCAAAACTGAAATTAAAATGGTTTAGTCTAAATAAATAAATAAATACATGCATGCATTTTTCTTGCTCTACTCACTCTGGTGCTGGTGATCTTAAGGAAAACCACCGCCCACACCCCCTCCAAATAAAAGATAAACGATTCGTCAGCGAAACCAAAACGAAGACAAAAAAAAAAAAAGCTGCGCCGCTTTCCATTCACAGATCATAGACAGTAAATTACATTTCGCTCAGCTAATGTGATTTAGGCTCAAGTGTGATATTGTTCTCTGCAGCTGAGACGAGCAAAAATATGATAGGATCGAAATGCCAAAGTGGGGGGATCAAGAAATCTAAACTGTTTAGATGAGCGTCGGATCATCATCATTCACATACTTTCTTCAGGCTTTTATCAGGAGCCTGTGGAGAGGACGGCCACGGAACTACAACAGCAGCGACCATGATAAAGCATGATTACTGTTAATGTAAGCTCTTCGGACAAAGAGTTAGTCACCTTGAGTGTTTAAGGTGGTGGCAGTGACTTCAGGCTCCTGCAGATGGCCCTGCATGATGATGATGGGGCTATAAATACCTGCGGGGTGTGAGTGACATGCTCATGGAGGTACTACATGCTATTAGGTACATTTCAGTCACAGGTGACTAATTTTTTGTCTGGTAAGCCTACTTAGACTGAAGGGTGGTGCCACACCTCCAAAAGCAGATGTTTCAAAAACAAAGAACAACCGAAAAACAGCTTTCTGAGTGGAGAAATGCATTTTTAAAGTCATGGTAAAATGTCTTTATAATTTTTCCTTACCAGTATTAATAAATAGAAGTATGCAGTTTTTTAATTATTCAAGTTGCCATGTATACAGCATAGTGACAGATCTCCAATAAAGAGATCTGGATCGTAATAATCAGGTTTCTCAGTGCATGTAGACCCTTACTCTAATTTCTTTCAGATTTTTCAGTCTGAGCACGTGCAAAAACAAAGTCCTGTACTGTAAATAAACAAAGAGGAGTGGTTCATACAGCATACAAAAACCATGAAATGGCAACTGAAACCATTTTGAAGAAACGCTGAAACCAACCAAATGCTTGGGGAATTGAAGCATTTAAATATTCTCCATCTTCTAGATGATCTACGTTCATATTTTCTTATCAATTTTCTTTTGATAAAAAAAAAAAAAAAATAGAAATTGTGTACCTCAGGAAGTAATACTGAGTCACTGTAACGCCAAGTCCAACCTGAGCGGACGAGGAGGTAGCACTGCTCCCCCGACGCTGTATTCTAATCTCTTATAAATCATGTTGAAGGTTCTGGTCCAGGTTAGATTATTTAAGGACAGGTAACCAATGAAAGGAGGAGTAAACCCACCAATGGCTGAGGCTTTTGGCGAGCAACCGTCAGCCGCCCACTCTCGGCAAGAAACCACGTTCAGCAGCAAACAAAAGAACTGATACAAATAGAACCAGAACAACATTTAGCATTGGCACCGTTTGCCATCACTGGCAAACTTGCCATCACAAGTTTGATGCTCAATGTCAGTAACCTCAATTGCTGTTTCTTCTAAATTGGTAAGGAGTGAAGAAGGAGGAGCGCCTTCAAGTAAAAGCATGTGTCAAGGCATCACTTACCAAACGACTTACCTACTTTAGCCTAACTCTTTATTCTACTTGCATAATTTTAGCAACTTCAGATCAAATGAAAGACTGATGAACAAGCTGCAGTTACTTCTCTGGCTCCAATCACCAAAGCCATGCATTAGCCCATGATATAAATTACTGCATCAGTACATAATATAAAGTAAAGAAGGTCTGAAATGAAATGGATGGAGCGCTAATCAAATCAGTGGATTATGAATGTTAGCGACCGTCTGCATCGGCCTCGGTTGGCGAGGCCCTGGTTTCTTCTCTGTTGCTATAGTTAGTGTTCATGTATGTGTAGAAGTTAGCTTCTAATTACAGCACTTTTCTATTTCATCCCTCCGCACTTCAAAGCCTGGAGCTAGATTGCTATAGACTGAGCTTAGGGGTCATAATCCATAGCACAGTTTTTCAAACTCAATAACAAAGTGGTCGCGGCACTTACGTAAGCTGGTGCAATAACTCCATGGACTCTACTGGATGAACTTCTACTAAGCTATTGAGCCACTTAGAAGATTAGATTTAGCATTAGTGTGGTGTAATACACTTGGGGTAACTACATTTGGGGATAAGGTGGAAACCAGCAAGGAACCCTCAGGGCCTTCAGTGAATGCCTATTGATTTCCAAGAACTTAAAATACAATCTAATTAATGGTTTTATTTAATTTGATACATATGGAAAGCATTGTAGCACTGCTGTTCTGTACTGTAATTTTTTGGTTGGAAGCAATCGTATTAAATTCTTGAAAAGCCCAATGGAAAACCGTCCAATCAGGACTTCTTTCTCTGTGGTATCTAGGTAGATATAACATAGGTACAGTCAAGCACATAGGTACGTACAGCCAGGCACATAGGTGGGTACAGTCAAGCACATAGGTGGGTACAGTCAAGCACATAGGTGGGTACAGTCAAGCACATAGGTGGATACAGTCAAGCAAATTTGGTAACACTTTATTTGGAGTTGTAGATGATTAGTAAACTCTTAACAGAGTATCAGTAACACATCAACAAGGAGCAATAGTGAAGCATGTGAATATACTGGAGTAAATATCTTGTAGTGTTGTGCTGTTGATACATTACTTACATAAGTAGATGTACTGTTTATATGTTAAATTAAATGGTCTTAATATGTTCCTTCCATTAACCTCACCCAAAACCTAACCCTGGCCCTAACTTTAATCCTAATCTCAAGCCTAACCCTAACCATGACCTCAAACCAAAAACCAAATCATAACCCTAACCTCAACCCTAAACCTAACTCTAACCTTAACCTCAACCCAAATCTGAATCCTAATCCTAACCCTAATCTCAACCCAAACCTAATCCTAACCCTAAAGTTTACGTCCACCTAACCTAATCTTATTCAAAACCCTGATTTTACAACAAAACCTAATCTTAATCCTAACTTCAACCCTAAACCTAATCCTAACCCTGGCCCTAATCCTAACCCTAATGTTAACCTCAGCCCAAAACTTAATCCTAACCCTAACCTTAAACCAAAAACCTAATCACAATCATAACCTCAACCCAAAACCAAATCATAACCCTAACCTCAACCTAAAGCCTAATCCTTATCCTAACTTCAACCCTAACCCTAATCATAACCCTAACCCAGGCCCTAATCCTAACCCTAAAGTTAACCTCAATAACCCTAACCTCAACCCAAAACCTAATCCTAACCCTGGCCCTAATCCTAACCCTAAAGTTAACCTCAACCCAAAACCAAATCAGAACCCTAACCTCAACCCAAAACCAAATCAGAACCCTAACCTCAACCCAAATATAATCCTTATCTTAATCCTAACTTCAACCCAAAACCTAATCCTAACCCTGGCCCTAATCCTAACCCTAATGTTAACCTCAGACCAAAACCTAATCCTAACCCTCATCCTAATCCTAACCTTAACCAAAGCCTAATCCAGTTAAACTCCAGTTACAGGATGGTGTCAGCAGCATGTCTGTAACAGTTTGCTGAGGACGTTGAGATGATCTGTACTACACCTGTTACACCAGTTACACCTGACGCTCTACACCAGGACTGTAAAACTCTAACATACAAGGTGAAATATGTGTTAACGCCTCTTACAGGCACCAATAAAACACTGAAATGACCACGCTTATGAGCAGTGTTATCCTAGGGCCAACATACTTTTAGAAATCCCATAATGAAGCTAGCAGATATTAACATGATGGGTTGTTTTTGATTTCCTTGTTTTAACCAAATTTCAATGTCTATAGCCCAAATTGAAGACCTTGCTCTAATAGTCCCTGTTCTCGACCAATAAAACTATTCCTGTTAGTGAAGGTCATAAACATAAATAATCCTTGGGATGTTAGCAAACTTCCGACCTGCATTAGCAGCCCTCTGAAATGCTGTTAAGTGCACGGCTTCCCTAAACCAAAACCATCCCTCAGACAGACAGATTATATTCAAATTCAGCAGACCTCCTCAAACCCTCGAACATCAATTTCCCCTCTATCCAGGGGTTTAGCACAAGGAGCAGGGACCAGGGGAGCCAGCTCGCTCAGTGGAATTAGAACAAAGTCTTGCCGCAACGCTTCATTATTCAAGCTCCATGATGTGCTTTGGGAAACGAGTTTAAACCGCAGCGTCCAGGTGAAGGTGATGGCGGCATTAATAAGGAAGGCTCTGAGTGTAATGTTACTGGGAGGAAGCTCCAGGCTGAAAGGATTGAAAGTCCTGCAGTTCAGTGACCTGAGCTAGTCTCCACTGAGCTCAAAGAACCGAACAATGGATAAGACTCTTTTCTGGAGGTATTGTAAAAAGTAATGGATTTCAAGAAAACTGCACTTACAAAACAGTGATGGGTTTATTTCTGTTTAGGTGAATTCCTCTTGGAATCCAATAGGGTGTCACTAGACAGGAATCCAATAGGGTTCCAGATTTCCATGGGATAAGACTAATGCCTTATTGGAAGTGTTACCAAAACGAACAAGAAAGGTGCATTTCCTCAAGAAAGAGAAGTGCCGAGTGATTGCGCAGTTTAAGCTTGTGGCTAGCCAGTTGCTAAAGTGCTAAAATGAATGGGAGTCTATGGGAGGAGCAAGAATGAATAAACAACACATAGTGGAGCACAGGTCGGTATGACTGTTGATTGGAGTTAGCTGTCGGAAAAGGAGACAATAGGGTTTGAGTAAGGCCAAAAATGAATGGGACTCTACGGGAGAAACGAAGGATGGATGGGCGTGTACTTTTCCACCTGATTCATTCTTATAGGGAAAAAGTTGGATTAAAAAAAAAGCTGTATTTCCAGAGTTGGAATGGTGTTGACATCTCAAAAACAGAGGAATTAGTTAGCATACAAAAATCTCTTGACCGAGACGAAGAAGAAGAACTAGAAAAGTACATTTCCTGAAGGAAACACAGAATGGTAGCGCAGCACTTCCTACTAGGCTGTTCCTAGGCTGTGGTTGCTATGGGAGGAACAAGGGATAAATAAACAACACATAGAGGAGTACGGGTCAGTATGGCTGTGGATTAGAGTTTGGGGATTTGCCCTGAGTTAGTACATGCAGTTTGGTGGCTGTAGGTTAAAGGAGACAATAGGCTTTGGGTTGGCCTGGAAACGAATGGGCCTCTATGGGAGGAATGAGGGAGGAATGGGACGAGTACAGGTTAGATCAACATTGAATTTGTGCTCAGGGATCTGTCCTGAAATGTTGTATCAGAAATGGTGTCTATTGGTCGAGCAGAAGTACATTAGATGGGCGTGTACTTTTCTATCCCATTTATTCTTAATGGGTGTAAATTCAGGAAATATCCTGCTACGCGGAAACCATGTATCCGATCACAAGCCCACCATTCCTGATCAGAGCAAATACTTTGGAGTCGGAATGGTATTGATATCTCGAAAACTGCAGGACTAATGTGTACCAAGGAGAAGAAGAAGAGGAAGAGGAAGAGGAAGATGAAGAGGAAAAGGAAGATGAAGAGGAGGAATATACCGTCTGATAAGAGTATATTGTGGATCACACAATAATTAGTTAGTCACTAATTAGTTGCAATTCCTATTATAACAGCAGCTGTAAGAAGAGCTACAGCTGCCAAAAGGCCCTTGCCTTAACCATAACAGTTTCCCGTCTGTGTTAGCTTCATGCTAATGCTTATGAATTCATACGACCCCTCTGCCATCCACCATGTGATCTGGTGCTGTGTGTGTCCAAACCAGAGCTCAACAGCCTGATCACACCAGTCATACATATTCATCAGCAAGGCTGCATATTCATTAGTCCCCTCTGCTGTACAGCGCGGATCTGTGAGCAGCGTGTGAGCCGTTTGGAGGGCACACGCATGGGAGATGTGTTATCACAGAGAAAATTAGCCAGGGCCTGCCAAAGCACACTCTACACACACACACGGCTGCTCAAACACACAAACGCCACCTGCGCCTGGTCAGTGGCCTAACAGAGGGCGCTGGACACTGCACAGCCTGTCTGCTGAGCGCAGAACTCCACTTGCGGAGCCCCATATTTCTGTCGAACCGTGACTATTAGAGTAGACTAGACCTTCAATTTGAGCCATAACTGTTAAAACTCAATCAAATAAATAGGAAATAAAAAACCTCCATGATAATGCTAACTTCTGCTAGCGTGCCTATGGGATTCTAATAGAGTGTTAGCAGTAAGCTATTGTAAATGGTCATTCTAAATTGAACACATACATTTGAAGGTTCTGAACAACGTTCTAATTAGGCTGTAGGATGCACCACGGTCACCATGGCTCCAGACACCTGTGACGATCCACCAGGACCTTGACGAGTCACTCCCAGCCTTAGCGTCTAGCTGCTGTCTGTGACGGTGGTTACCCTGGATATTAGCTGGTGGTCATAATAATGTGACTCAACTATGTAGCTTCTATAAGCTGAGAGTGCAAGGCCAGCTACTGATCTGTCTGGTTTTATAAGATACTACTTGAGCACCTAATAGGGCACTTCAGGTTTTCATAAGCGTTTCTGCTGAACAGCAGCACTGTGCTTTGAAAAGTACACTTGGGCCATTTAAAATGCATCTGCGAGCGAAGACGAGAATCAGCAAACCAACCGCTCTGTTCGTACTCTTAAATAAGAGATCTCTTTCGTCCTCTTAAATCAGGGATTCCCTTTACAAGAGATGTGTAATCTCAGTCCACTTGAGCCTGTACGAGGTCATGCACTCCTGCTGTCTATGTATGTATGACTACTTGAAAGCAATTATACAAGCTTATGCCCAATATTACAGTAGAAGACAACATGTATGCCATATATTGCTTTATGCAAGTATTTATAATGCATTATGAACGCAGGATTCATGTGAAGTGTTACCAACAATAGGTAGTTTGCAGTCATGTGATGCTAATGACTGGTTGAGAGACGTTTTGGGAATGTACAGTACTAGTCAAACGTTTAGACACACCCAACTACCCCAACTTAGGCTATGTACTGAACTCTCCATATTCCATTATGACAATTTTAATACAGTTTTCCATTCTATGGCACTTTAAATGAGCCGACCCAACAGTTTGAGCTTTCACACATAAAGAGAAAACAGAACTGCTAACAATTTCTGTAAATTCAGTATACAGTACCAGTCAAAAGTTTGGACACACCCAGCTAAATGGATGTTGTTGGTGATCTTAAAGACTCTACAGTCTTACACTTAACAGCTGCAACTAATGAGAGTCTGAACCAGTACATATCCTGATATACCACATATACTCTTGATGTGACACAATATTATATGTCTCCATATCTCCACCTCTAATATATATTTAGTGGTGTAAAAACTTTGATCTCTTTTTCTGCACAGTGTAAAAGCTCTAGTTCTTCTTTCAGTTTAGTGAATATTCATGATGGACAGACCAATAGAATTGCTCCTAACCTGCTTAGAAATAAGCCTTGTACTATCAGCCTCCACTGCAGGTTAAGAAAGCTGTTTCATCCTCCTGTAAAGTTCCATTTTGAAGGGTTTTAAGGTGGACTGCGTAATTCCACAAGTGCTATTTTATAGTTTGATGTCTTCAGCCGTTTTCAGTGCAACAGCTTCCATGTTCTCCTTCAAAGTGCTTGAAGAGGAGCAGAATTCAGTTCACTGGAGCTGGTGGTTGTGGAAAACATCTACAGTGCCATTATGGACCATGAGTACTAGGCATGCCCCCTGTGCTGCTGGGTTTCAATTAAGCTTTTTACCAACGAACTATTGTTTCAACGTCTCCAGCTAACATGGCTAATCTAGCTTTGAGGTTCTAGTCACATGCATAGCCAGTATTTTATCACTCCGTATATGTTGATTAGCTGATGTTAGCTAGTTATACACTTTATTCAGCTTGGACTCCCACATTGTTGTGTAGTCAGTGTTCTCCAGCTACTATGGAAACATCTTCAAATGACTATGACAAAGATTAAAAAGTGACATATTGCTTATTCTCTAACTCACTTTTATTCTGAAGTAGCATTAAGCTACACATAAGGACTTCCATGAGTAGCCATGTCTATACTCTTGAATAGTACTGTATTTTCACAGAAATGAGCTGAGGTAGTTGGGTGACTATTGAGTTCTAGTGTTTGTTAGCAACATTAGCCTCGCAGCTCTAACAAAAGAAGCCAACCTTTGGATTCCACTCATGTCTTGGCTGATCGACTGCATCTGGGGTAATTGGGTGAATTAGATTTTCACTGAACTATTCAATATGCAATTGAACTTTTTCATTTCGTCCTAAAACCAAGCGCAGAACGGCTTCAAAAGTTTGTTGATGTTAATTTAATATAATTCAATATTCATTTACATTTCCGAAGCTTATGGGAGGCAGTGCAGCGCAGAGCATTCTGAATTTGCAGTAGCTGGTAGAAACTAGGCAAGAGATCCAGTTTGGAGGAGGGGGTTGGGGGCAGGGTTAGGCAGAGTGAAAAAGAGACAGAGAAAAGAGAGTAAGAGAATGGGCACTAGAGGGAAAGTGTGGTCGTGCGAGACAGGGAGAATGATGGCGAGAGAGAGCAGAAAATGAGTTCCTGATTTGTCACAGTGGGGGGCTTGTCCTTCACCACTTGAACAGACAGGGGAGTGTACATGGGGTGAAAGGTCATCACATACACCCATCGTTCAGTGCCAGCGATGGAGAATTGCACGTGTCAGTGTGTGCATGTACAAGCATGAAAGTGTGAAAGTCATAAGAGGCAATGGAAACTCGAAACAAAACAGAGAGCCAGTGTGAGCTTTTACAGCAGCCACGGTTTTTAACATTTCACACCTAAAGCTCTAGCAGCACTGCTGTGTCTGATCCACTCGCACCAGCACAACACACCACCCACATAATACCTTCTCTGTGGTGGTCCTGTGGGGGTCCTGACCACTGAAGAACAGGGTAATAAAGTATACAGAGAAACAGATGGACTACAGTCTGGAACTGTAGAAGTACAGAATGCTCCTATATGGTCAGTGGAGCTGATAACATGAACAGAGAGTGTAGATTCAAGGTAGGGCCTGGGATCATGCAACCAGGCAAGTTGGAGATACTTAATTGCCCCTAAGTGTGAGTGTGTGTGTGAATATGTATGTCTGTGTGTCTGCCCTTGTGATGTACTGATGACCTGTCGAGGTTGTTTCCTGCCTAATAAGCCCTGGGATGGGCTCCAGCAACCACCCCAACCCACACACACACCCCACGATACAGGAGGATAGGAAGTTTAGATGATGGGTGTATGGATACTGAGGAAAAGAACCTTTGACCCTGTTTACTCCTTAGGGGTATACCACAAAGCCAACAAAGCCCAAAGTCAAGCATGTCCAACGGAAAAAGAACTGAGGGACTTCCCCATTAGTTGTGGAACACCACCTGGACGATTCGGCTACATTCACAAAGCAGGTGAAAGTGGCCCAAATCTGGTTTTCTCACCAAATCGGATTTTCCTGTTACTGACCCGTGTGCGCAAAAGAACTATGCTTCACGTAGCACACTCATCCAGGGGTTAACAGTCATGACTGCCGACAGATGCAGGTCAATTCCTGGAGGTTTCAGTTTCTTCTTTGTCATCACTGGAGCGATCATGAAGTGTCTGTCAGCAGGGTTATTCACCCAGAACCCATAAGCTCACTGTAAAAAGGCCTTGTCGTTCAGCCATGGTCACGGTCTTTGGTTTGCGTCCTTGGGTTCTCCAAACCTTATCTTTGACAGTTTTACTTTTCTTTGACACTGCAGCCTCATTATTATATGGCCACATCATTGATTCATTTGTATGTGTTTGCTAGACGTGCCTTCTAGTTTTATTGTCACCAGAACAAAATTATGAGAAATATTGAGTGGGACTGCAGGAATTCCGAACGCACCGCTAAATATCGGGTATGTATCCGGTTTTAGTACCACATACACTGATCAGCCATAACATTACAACATTTACTTTATTAACCTGTTCTTCAACGGTCAGGACCCCCACAGGACCACCAGAGAGCAGGTATTATGTGGGTGGTGGATCATTCTCAGTACTGCAGTGTGTGTTGTGCAAGTGTGAGTGGATCAGACACAGCAGTGCTGCTGGACACCTCAGTATCACTGCTGGGCTGAGAATCATCCACCAAACAAAACTGTCCAGCAAACAGCGTCCTGTGGGCAGCGTCCTGTGGACAGCGTCAGGTGGGCAGTGTGCTGTGCCCACTGATGAAGGACATGATGAGCAACACTGCACTGTGCAGCAGCAGATGAGCTATCGTTGTTGGTGCAGCTCAGTGGATAACACCACTAACCTCCAGGGAGCCACCGCCCCATGTGGGAGATGGGGGTTCGATTCCTGGGTCTGGATAACTATGCTGTGCTACACCAATAAGAGTCCTTGGGCAAGACTCCTAACACTACATTGGCCTACCTGTAATATGAATGACCTTGTAAGTCGCTCTGGATAAGAGCGTCAGCTAAATGCCATAAATGTAAATGTATCGTCTCTGACTGTACATCTACAAGGTGGACCAGCAAGGTAGGAGTGTCTAATAGAGTGGACAGTGAGTGGACACAGTGTTTAAACACTCCAGCAGCACTGGTGTGTCTGATCCACTCACAGCAGCACAACACACACCAACACACCACCACCACATCAGTGTCACTGCAGTGCTGAGAATGATCCACCACCCACATAATACCTGCTCTGTGGTGGTCCTGTGGGGGTCCTGACCATTGAAGAACAGGGTAATAAAGTGTATACAGAGAAACAGATGGACTCCTATATGGTCAGTGGAGCTGATAAAACGGACAGAGAGTGTAGATACAAGGAGGCAGGTTTAATGTTATGGCTAATGGGTGTAATCATATGCATATCTATTATTTTATCACTCTGTAGCTGTTAGCTGATGTTAGCTAGCTATACCTTTCATCCAGCTTGGACTCCCACATTGTCGTGTGGTCAGTGTTCTCCAACTATTATGAACGCATCTTCAAATTACTGTGACAAAGATAAAAAGTGACATACCGAATCGCCCATAAGGCAATAGTGGAATTTTTTTGCTCCACGTTTACATGCTTCCATTTCTTGTGGGCCTATAGCAGAATCCATAAGCTACAGCCTATTGCATATTTACATGGTACACGTAGTTCATTTAGTGCATTTAAATGAGTAAGACTGAAGATATAATCGGGCTCCCCAAGGAGAAAGACTGCTCTAAAGGTCTCTTTAAAAGCGGAGGCTTGTTTTCCATATACATAAGAAGCCTATATGGAAATGCATTACATTTCAGAGGATGGCAAGTGCATGGAAAGTTTTAAAGCAACGAAGCTTTTAGAGGAGTATTATTTAGATAACTTGGCACCCAGGCCTGGCAGAGTCATTTTCTAACTGGCTGCTACTCAGACAAAGCAGACATTTAGAGCACACACACACACATACACACACACACACACACACATGCAAAATTATTTCATCATTCACGAAGACAGATGCTAATGAAAAGTGATCCATTAATTCATCATTAGAAAAACACTGCCCTTCTCGAGCGATTAAAAACGCTATGCTTCATCACAGTGAACAATGCCCTTCAGAAGAGCCCACCCTTTCCATAATTACACAGGAGTACACTCATACATCAAAGCAACTCAAACTGCAATATTTGGTGTCTTGAATTAGCCCTTTTGCTATTTAATTAGCGCACTGTCGCCTGGCCGCTCCCAAAGGCTTCAAGTTGTTCCGATCTCCGGTTTGGTTTGGAAACTTTTGAAAAGGTGCTTGGCCCCCCTGACACCCACCCCTCGCAAAGAATGTCTAATGAAAAGTTCACTATGGCTGAAGGCCTTGAAATCACAGCTTCCTGCTTGTTGCTTATAGTGCTGGACTGAACTTTGCCCGCTTCTTGGAAACGAATGGAATGTGACCTCAGTCAAACACATATATGCATTTAACAAGAATGACATTTCTTGTATAGACGTACCTGCCTCAGTGGAAAGTCGGCATAAAGACGTTCTATGTGCTGTAGACCTGCTGACCAACTCGTGTGGCCTCTACAGTAATGCCATGGCAAAAATCTACTAACAGTTATTCTCAATACTGTTTGAAAGGTCTTTCCTTGGGAGTGACCACTTATCACTCCAATAGTAGCAGCTCTTAAACCACCTATCCCCACCCATCAACACACATGTTGGAAGTTGGGACCAACCAACCAGATGCTCTGGTTTGAGAAGCACTGCCTCAATTTTTAAAAGGTGTGGAAAACTGAGCCCACCAGAGATGTTATACAGGAAGAGTAGACATCTCACTGCTTGGAAGATGAATGGGAATGCTGGTGATGCTGATCATGGCGTCTGTTTAAGTGGAAATTCCTGGCCATTGGTAAAAGGAACCACTCTGCTTGCAGATAGCTGTGAGTGGGAAATCACGCCACTGTGGAAATTTACATTTACATTTACGGCATTTAGCAGATGCTCTTATCCAGAGCGACTTACAACCGTGCTTAGTGTTCCGTCGGATAATGTTTCCGAGCTAGTATAAGTACGTTAGGAGTCTAAAACTCCCCCTGAGCTCGGACACTGCCCAAACAAGGGCCAGAAAGGTTATGGTGAGTATAACTGCAAAAACGAAGTATTTCAACATACACATCTATATGAAATATATGCAGGTGTGATCGCCAGAGCTAACTGAAATTTAAACCTCTGTTTTACAGTAGTCATATAATTCCACTTGTGTTAGAGGGCATTTTAGAGTGCATTAGCATTATGCATTTTTGTCTGTTCAGAAATACTAATAGAATTCAATATTTCAATGAGAAATGTGCAGAGTTTACAAGATGGGAAGCACATATACAACTCCAGTTGGGCAAAATGCAATTTAAACCCCATTTAAACCCTATATGTATATGGTTCATAAGAACAAGGCCAAGCAGCAAACACACAGGACAACACCTGCTACAGACTGGCAGAGGGCCAAAACCACTCTCTACTGACCGTGATGAGCGCTACCTCATTCGAATGTCACTTAACCACCGTAAGATGACCTCAAGTGACCTATAGAAAGACTGGCGAGCGGTGGCTGGGGTGAAATGCACAGCGAGCATGGTTCTAAAAACAGGCTTTTGGAGGTGTCATTAGTGATTTTCCAAATAAACAGATCTAAATACAATATTTGATCTGGAATTTTGTAGAATAAAACAGAACTGCTCATTTTGGTCAAACACAAACCCAGAAACTGTAAAACTAGAGAAACTGGTCATTTTGAGGCAGTCTCTTAAAAATTAACCGAGCTCTATATATATATATATAAATACTTTTTTTTTACAGGAGAGGGCTAAAACAAATTTCATGTATGTCATTTTCTGTTTTTTTGACATCGCAGGAGCAATCACAACGTTCCAGTGTAAGTCAATGGAACCAGATTTTTTTTCAAGCAATTTTGACTATTTCTGTTGGTCCATTCATCAGTGTAAACACCATCCTGAGCAGGTAAACATACAATAAACTTCACACCTCAGTCACCTTTATTTTTATTTTATATGATGTTATATAATTAATAATATGCTATTTGCCATGTCATGCAGTATTCTGCAACCTCATTGGTTTAACACAATACGATTTCAATGATTTCATACAATGTTTTCCTTCATCAGTATTCATTCACTACAATACCCAGCATACATTATGCCAATAGACCATATAACCATCGGGAAAGCCAGTGGTGTCAACCAGTGCTGACAATGCTACCTTTGTCAATGATCTATAGTTTATAAATACCACCAAGCCATCACAACCATTAGCATAAGTCTTACTTCGGGCATCAAGCAAGATCATTCTTTATCAAAGACCTAACACAGTCGAAAGCTATTCTCTCCATTATGATGATGACTTAAAAAAACACTAAGATATTTGTCTTTCTAGCAGTTGTTCCCAAGAAATCGACCCCAAAGCAATTTTCCAAAAGTTCCTTCCACCTTCAAGATACACTGTTGGAAGGATGTAGGATGCCAGTAGGCATGTTTACATTTTGTAGCATTGGATGCATTTTTCATCTCGCCTGGAGTGTCACTTAAAGCTCATATCCAGAGCTTATTAGTCAGGCTAGCTTGCAGGTGCACTCAGCATGCATGGCTAATGGCTAATAGCTAACGGTTCTCCAACAGCTGGGTCTGTTTGTCACCGATTCCTCATTTAATTCCAACGTCGATCAGTTCATACACATGTACACAAACACACAAACAAACAAACAAACAGAGGCATCAGGTGCTAGTTCAACTCGACGTTAGATAGCGATCACGCATAATTAAGCTGTTTCTGCTAGCTCGGGCTATGTTTCATAAAGAGCATCTCATTTCTGGCCGCCAGCGCCAGTCGAGATTCTGACCCTTCAGCTGCGGAACAATACACAGCACGCTCGGCAGCTGGCCAGCAGCAGCTGCTTGCCTGGAGAACCTGCGGAGGGGGGAGCGGCCTACTCATTTTAGACACACAGGCACAGAATAGAAAATGGGAAATAATGGCCCGGAATTGTTAAGGAATGAATAGAGGTGGAAAAAGACATTCAGGGCGTGGAAATAGGATGCCATTGTTGACCCCTAGACAATGGCTAGAGAACGTGGTGCCTTGTAATACGTGAGACTGTAGGCTAGCGTACTGCTAGCATGAGGCCTATTGATATGGGCTATTGTTATGACCCAGAAATATTAGTTTAAACAGAGATCTGCTCTTTATGCAATGCCTGATGGATACATTTCTAGGTTTTGAGATAAAGGATACAGGAATGCAGAGCTGTTTCTGATTTGTGAGCGCTATTGTCCCCTCGGAAGCTAACAGGAACGGAATAATCACTCGGTGGACTACGTTTCTCAGTTGGTCCCTTTTCACTACCCTCCACCCTGCCGGAGTTTTCCAGAGATTGATAGGTCATACTGCACCTGGAGAGTGTAATTATCATTTTTTTTCCCTCGCAGTCAAAGCGCACCTCTTAACGTTTGACAGGAATGACACATGAGGCTGTTTTTGTCACTGAAGAGCTATTCAACTGAACACAAGGGTAGAAATTAGTGCCGATCTCAGGTCATTCAAATTAACAACAATGGTTATATTAGATTTCACTACACTAAGGCGAACCACTTCTGTTTTTGTTGCACTAGGTAGGCGGTAGGCACTAGTTGCCATTGTCGTGCAGGATGGATGTGGCTAATGCTGGTTCGGAAGACTGGCAATGGAAGAAATGTTCTCCATGTTGGTGCAGTTAGCAGGCTAGATACAATTGCTAACCATAATCTGTAATGATACTCACGAGACACCCCACTGCTGCAACAAAGGTGGCTGATGACAGTGGGGTGTCTTGTGCGTAGCTACAGTTAGCCAGGGAGCTGCCATAGCTGTTAGCATCGGGCATAAACACCTGTAAAAACATAAAAGTGAATGGAATCAGACAACTGTATACTTGCTACAGCTTGGTACACACTGTGGTCTGCGGCAATAAGTTATCATGGTTGGTAACAGCATCTACAGTTAGCCAAGGAGCTAATATAGCCACTGGAAAGCTGGCTAACTTGTTGACTATAAACAGTAACATCACAAAGGTAAAGATAACTGCGTGTTTATCGTGGAGTCTCCCGTTTATGTGTTCATTTATAGCCAATGGGGACACGATATTAGAACTACTAAAGTTGAGTGCTTCTATATGCCCATTCAATGTTCAACAAAGCCAAACCATAAGTGCTGTTGTTTTGGGACACACATGTGTATGTCAGTTTTTCCCATTTGTAAATTGCACTCAAGTCGTATTTGACCTGAGATTCTAGGTAATACATTAGTGTACCAGATCTGATGTATGACCTGACCGTTAACCTTTTACACACATCAGTTGGTGTAGTCGTGAGCTGGAGGTTAGGGAATCAGAAGGTTGCCAGTTCGACCCCCTGATCCAACTCAATTGAAGTGCCCTTGAGCAAGGCCCTTACCCCCAATCCCCAGACACCATGGATAGGGCTGTCCACCAGAGGTCAAATTCCTCTGTGCACAAGCACAATGGTCAAAAAGTGGTTCTGAAATTCAGTTTGCAGTCAATGTGGAAACCTACACCTGATGCACTTCTGTTAAATCAGACCTCCATGCTTTCTTTTCCCTTGTGGTGGGTGTATCTGTTTACTAGTTTACCATCTTGTACATACAACACAATGCACCCAAATGCAGCTTTACTGGCGGAGCAGGATAAAAGTGTTGAGAGCTGCCAATCAAGCTGCTCATTAGCCACGCCCACACAGTTTACAGAAAGGTCTGATCAGCAGTTGTTACGCAGCATCATAATTATATCTTATATTCTTTGCTGGATGGTTAATAGATTAATATAGCACTCAAGTTTAGTAGCATCCATTTTTTAAATACATTACTCTGTGTTAAAAGTGACTTTAAATGTTTCTGAGAAACTAATGAATCATCAGTTATGATAGCTGGATTCAGCAAACTGGCAATTTCCTTATAAAACTGAGTTCTCCACTACTTTATGTCAACAAGCATGTCAATCACTTCAATCTTGTCTATTTCAATGACCTAGAAAGTCTTGTCTCAAGGATATGGTAGATGTCATATAGGAAGCCTGAAATAAACAACCGACATGCAAATGATTCAAGTTTCACTCTTGGCCATACATGTGACATAAGCAAGGACGGGCCTTATCACTGTACCTGACTGACCCAACAGCCACGATTGCGGACATTCAGCGAGCAGTGATGCCCTACATGAGTCATGGTGTTGTGCCAGACTGTCATGGAGTGACTCAGAATAGCAGCGGGTCATCTTTAGTGACGAGTCCCGCTTTTGTCTTGGCCTGGTGTCACTCCACCTCCACCCCTACCGCACAATCTGCAGGAACTGTGTGATAATATTCAAGCTGCACGGGATGGATTATCACAGGACACCATTAGGAACCTCTACAACACCATGCTGAGACATCTGGCCCGATGCCATACTGAGACACTACTTCTGTATGTGTAGCTCAATAAATATTACCCATATCAGTCTAAATGTATCATCATTTATTGTTCCGGGTGACCTTTATCTTCTCTCCCGAAAGCACTGCAATCCCACACTTCCTTCTGGGTGCAGCTTTGGGGTCATTCCTTTAAAATCTGAAAATCCTACACTATTTCTATACAGTCGCAGGGTTTTTAACATGCCTGAGCCTTTTGAGGATCTACCGTCATGAGTAGACCTTTTTCTGATGAGGGAGGGGAAAAAAAAGCTTTCCGTGATTGGCAGGAATAATATGAATCATAAGGAAGTTTCATCAAAAAGCCGAATTATTTTCGCTTGTAATTTGAGACGAGTATAATGAACAAGTACACCACTGACTACTAATCATGCAGTATTAGACTCTGAAATTCAGGTGCTGATGATCTAGTACATGCTTCACTATAGAGGTCCCAGAAAGGGGGCAATCACACAGAAGAACCATGATTGGCACCTCAAAGAACCACCTTTAAAACACACCCTTCAAATAAAGGTGCCTCAAAAGCTTTCTTTGAGCAATGCCATAGATGCTACTTTGGGTTCCCTAAAGAACCATGTTTAAAAAGAGGTCTGTGAGCATGAAGAGCCCCTTTTAAAGGTGCAAAGAACCATCACATAATCTTCTTGTACCCCAGTTTAAAGGTTCTTCCTAGAACCTGTACATGGTGGTTCTTTAAACTTTCACATTTATAAAAAATGTTTCTCTGAACAATCATCTAATGAAATGTTCTTCAGGGTACCTGTGGAGATTCCTCAAACAATAAACAAAAGGTTCTTCACATTCATGGATCTCATTTACAAAAACGGTTCTCCAAGGAACCTTTCTTAGGGAACCAAATATAGTTCTTCTATGGGAACAGTCTAAAGAACCCTTTGTGGTAGCTTTACTTTTAAGACTGTACACTATTAGAAATCAAGGGTTCCAAATGGTTCCTGGCTTGGATGTACAGCTCTAGAAAGAAACTTCAACTATGATGTAGTTTTGACACAAAGTGGAGGTTCTTTAAACTTTATTCGTCCCACAGTGGGGAAAATATGGTTCTCCACACTCACAGTCGGATGTTCTTTAATATACCATCCACTGAAAGGTTTTTTAGGGAACCAAAAGGAGGTCTTCCATGGCATCATACAAAGAACCCTTTTGGGAAATTAAATTTTTGTAGGCGCACGGTGGGTTCTTAAGTGTACTTGTGGAGGTTCTTTAAAATTCTTTAAAGTACCATCCATTTAAAGTTTTATTAGGGAACCAAAAGTAATTATTTCATGGTATTGTTCAAGGAACCCTCGGGGTATCTGGAGAGGTTCTTCATATGCGCTGATCTCATTTAGAAAAACAGTTTATTACAGTACCATCTGTTTAAAGTCTATAGGGAACAAAAAGTGGTTATCCTAAATCCTAGTCTTGGCTTAGACATAGAGTTCTAGACGGTATGTAGCCGGGACACTATGTGGAGGTTCTTAAGGGAACCCAAAGTGGTCCTTCCATGGCATTGTGCAAAGAATCCATTTAGGCACATTTTTGCACTCAAATGTTCTTCAAGGAACCTGTGGAGGTTCTTCATATGCGCTGATCTCATTTTTAAAGACTCTATAGGGAACCAAACGTGGTTCTCATATATCCTAGTCTTGACTTATACAAAGAGGTCTGGAAAAAACCTTTAGAAGGTTACCTGGACATTAAGGTACACCTTTTGAATTGCTCGTTAGGGCACCAAAAATGGTTCTTCAATGGCACTGCTCCAAAGAGCCCTTTTCGATAGCTATGCTTTGAAGGGGGTACATCATTAAAAGTCAAATTTCTAATTGGCTCCTGATTTAGATGTTTGGCTGTAGACACAAACAAAACTTTAACTGGCATGGAGCCTGTACATTATGTGGCGGTGGTTTAGACTTGGTTCTCCACATTCACTTCAAAGGGTCTTTCAAGTATCATCCATTTAAACATTCTTTAGGGCACATAAAGTGGTTCTTTTATAGAAACGGCCTTCTTGGCAGCTTTTAAGGGAGTATTCTGTTCTACACACAAGGTCCTCATAATTATCATCATCTTCAGATGGAAGCTGCACATGTTGGCCGAATTGCCATGTTTTTAACCAGACAAAGTCATGGGCTGAAACGTCACTGTGTTAAAAGTGACTTGAAATGTTTCTGAGAACTTAAAGACTCATCAGTTATGATAGCTGGATTCAGCAAACTGGCAATATCCTTATAACACTGAGTCTTCCACTCCTTTATCTCAGTAAGCTTGTCAATCACTTCCTTCTCGTCTGTTTCAATGGCCTTTAAAGTAGAAAGTCTTGTCTCAAGGATGTGGTAGATGTCATATAGGAAGCCTGAAGGAAACAACTGCCAGGAATGAAACTAGGTGGGTAAGACGAGACATCCAAGTGATTCGAGTTTCACGCTTGGCTGGGCATGTGACGTAAGCAGGGACAGGCCTTATCACTGTACCTAACTGACCCAACTGCCACAATTGCAGACATTCAGTGAGCAGTGATGTCCGCCATGAGTCATCCTGTTAGTGCCAGCGCCATTGGCAGACGGCTGCACCACGCAGGACTACAGGCACACAGACTGACACTACTTCTGTATGTGTAGATCAATAAATATTACCCATATCAGTCTAAATGTATCATCATTTATTGTTCCTGGTAACCTTTATCTTCCTTCCCAATTGCACTGCAACCCCACACTTCTATCTGGGTCGTTGGTTAAACGTCACCTCATCCATTGTTGGTTGACGTACCTTTTCTCTTCATCTTGTTCACACTAATTACCAGAATTGCTTCTCTGGTGAAGCAAAGGTGGTTCTACTATGGCGCTAATCATGTGACAGTAAGAATCCCAACATTGACATGCATCATTTACATTAAAATACTACACTCATCCTAATTACAACTTAATAAAAGTATCTGGTACAGGGTTATTGTTCCCGTTAGCCTTGATTTATCGGTTGCTCTACTGCAGGATGCTGTTAAAGCGAGAACATATTTCATTGGAGATCTGCGGTGAATCATTTGAATGAAGTTCTATTATTTCGAGGCAGGGTAACGAATGACGCCACGGTGACTAATAACGGAACACGGCTGAACAAGCTCTTCCGTTAAAGTGGCTTTTTTGTTCCAAAGCCGCCAATTAATAAGACGCTCTCTGATGAACTCGGCGCCCTGATTGCAGTCATTGTTTCTTCAGTGAAGAGGTGAAAATTTGGAGGTGCGTTTCATGTCAGCAATTTCGACTTGGCTTTTCATCCCATTAAAATATCAATTCACTCGACCCCATTGTGGTGGAAGCCTCTAATTAGAGGCGACAAAAGTGATGTAACCTGCTCCGTGCATTATTCCGAGGGTTGGATATAATGATAGCTGATTGCTTGATGGCAGGAGAATGGGATCTTAATGTACGTTTAAGCAGTGTTTCACTATGTAGTGCTAACACAACATGTCAGATGTCTCAGCATGGAGTTGTAGAGGTTCCTAATGGTGTCCTGTGATAATCCATCCCATGCAGCTTGAATATCCTCACACAGTTCCTGCAGACTGTGCGGTAGGGGTGGAGGAGGGGGGGAGGCAGGCCCTCTGGACGTGTGATGCGTGACAACAAAGCGTTCATGTTGGCGCTAACCACGGTGCCTCCACACACGGATTCGTTGGTCGTCTCCACCAAGACAAAAGCGGGACTCATCAGTGAAGGTGACCTGCTGCCATTCTGAGTCACTCCATGACAGTCTGGCACGACACCATTGCAGTCTTATGCTGACCTTACACCAAACGATTTTCAAGAGATTTTACTGTCGCAGACAAAATCATGAGAGTCTTGCTAGAGTTGCGTTGCGCTCGCGTCATCTCGATCGTTCAGTGTAAGGTGGTCAGGATTGCAGGTTTAAGTCAGTCTGTTTCTTGTCCTGGCGTTCCGATAAAATCAACCGTGTTTAATATGATCGTAAGTCGTAGGTCTTGGCTCACGCAAATAATTACATGAACATTGTCGACAACCAATAGGAGAGCTCTTTACAGCTCCAAACGGGAAGCCGTGAGCCAAGTACAGGAATGTCTGGCGGAGATTCCACATGGAGGGGAGTCTGGCGAGGGCTCGGAAACCGCGGTTCTCCTGGACTGTTCAAAAGGAGGAGAAGCTGGTGGAGCTGCGAAGTGAACAAGAGTCCCTCTTTGACATACAGTATCTTTCCATTTATACCCTGACAGAGTGGAAAAGGAAAAAATGTGGACAGAAATTTCTGAAGCCCTCGAAATCCCAGGGGCTGGTTAAAAGGTGAGCCTGAGTCATGGGCCCGAGACGTCACAAACGTAAACAAAGAGTTCATTAATGCGCAGAAATGCGCAGTAAACAGTCCGATTCTAAATCACGCATGTTTTAAAGCTATTTTCACGTTATCCTATCTGGTAGTTATGCTATGCTAAAGCTAACTAGCTAGCTAGCTAAAACACTGCCGAACGGGGCTACAGTGTTTACATTTAGCCTACCAGCGAACATGATGGGAAATAATCTCAAAATCTAAATAAATAGTGACTCTGCAAGATTCCCAGTCATTGCAAAATCATAGCCTGTGACTAGTCTAGGTCTGTACCTGACTCAGAATTTTGTCAGTCGAATCGTATTCACCCGTCCTGGCCGACGATTCGACTATTCGTTCATGTTTTTTCTCCATATACATTATCTAGTAATCAGTAAATCAACTGGCATACGTTTCAGATCTGATGTCCTCATTTAGAAAGTCA